>JAWQFJ010003062.1:0-93155 GCA_034096865.1 Theodoxus fluviatilis
CTTGCTCATTGATTGAGTGGTTGTGGTGGAGTTAACTTTACCGATGTGGTGTTTCGGACAGTCCTACAATGCAGTTGCTTGTTTGGAAATACATGAGCTGGGGAATACAGCTTCAGCTCTGAGGTCTGAGACAAATTTGTTGTGTGCTAGAAAAAGCATGGAGGGGTTGGGGGGTGGGTTAGTTCAAGTTCAGTGTTTGGCCTCTTTAGTTGAATGTTTGATGTAAATGTGTCCAAAAAGTTTGTGTTCATATTCTCTTAAACCATCTGCCAAAGAATTGGAAACAATTTGTGTTGGCAATGTCACACTTTCTTTATGTTAATAGATTCAACATTTTTAAACAAAAGATGTGCTCAGCCATGAGACAAGATAGCGGCTGGTGTACAACATTTTTATTTCCACTTTTACATTCACAAACCCCTTCCACATGCACATTGACAGTCTTGACACTGCACAAGGTAAACACATTTTGAATAAAGAGCACATTTTTTCCACAACAGCACAACTAAAGCACAAGATCAATGCACTATGACAAAGCTGTAACTGTTTTGCCTGTTCATGTTTTGGTAAAGCGATCTACCAAAGGCCACCTGTTCAGGTGTACCGAATTGTCTGTCACGCAGCCAGTGAAACCCAACACAGCTCTACACAATTCCATCACAGATGTTTACCAGAGCACACGAGATGGTGACAATTTTGTCCAAAGTAGTAACCTGTTCACCTTCTCTTGCGAACAACATTTCAGTTGGTATTACATTCCTCAGTATTGTGAATTTGCCACACAGCACACCAATAACTCTTTCTACATGAATTCGGAGATGAGCTAGATTTCGTGTAGATTCCACCTCCATAGCTGATAGCTGGCTTTTACCTCTTGTGAATGCCGGTATTTTTACCTCTGCACCTCGCATGCCCACCAGTTCTGAAATATCAAAACCTCTGTCAGCTAGAACTAAATCATTTTGCAGTAAGTTGTTCAAATATCCACATTCTCTTGTAATATTGCTTTGTCACTTGTTCTGCCACCCCAACCCTCTGAGATAAATGAAATGTGACCATTCGGTGTAATTGAAATAAGGTATTTAATGGTGTTGTTGCCTTTGTAATGAGACCAAGTGAGCGCACTAGCATCAGAACTTGAAGGTCGCTCTATAAATACCTCGAAACAGTCAATGATGGACACAGTTTTGTTCCATGGATATACCTGAAACTGTAATGGAAGCCCTGCTCTGATTACATTTGTATCCGGCCAGAACACTAAGGGTTTCAAGCAATAATACAAGATGTGTACTGTTTCATGAAACACCTTTGATGCAGTTGACCTAGCAATACTAAAAATGTATGCCAGATGTTGCAGTGGCGTATTTAAGCGAATGTGCATCAGTGTGAGCATCAAGGCTTGGAAGGGTTCCAGGGCCCGTCTTCTGTCTTTGGGCATTTGGTCTGAAATAAAATTAAATACAGCAACCAGTGTTACATAATTCTGTATTCCAGTAAAGTATTTGACAGTATCATCTTGATCCTGCAAAGATTCCATTGTTATTTTCTTTTTTGCAAGCTCTTGTTTGAGCTGAACATTTTCAAGCAACAGTCCATTTAATTCTTCTCTCATCGTATTCTCTTCTTCAAGTGTCAGGAAGCTCCTGTTGTTGTCAATGTCCGTTTGGCAGAATGTGCCACCGTGTCCGTCTGTTTCGGGTTTTGGTGCTGTAAAGCTAGCACCTGCATCACTCTCAGTAGATTTACTTTTGTCCTTCTCTTGAGCTCGGCCTTTTCTTGCATTTAGTCTCTCATACCTTTCACCAAGCAACTTTTCTCCTCCAAGCAGCATATCTCCTCTCGTGTGGCCCAGTTTGAGCGTTGGCTTCCAGCTAGGGCTGGTCACATCACGAATGTAGGCTGGTGCTCCTGAAAAAGAGCAGAACATTTTACTCAGATTTATTTACATTCATTGTTAGCAAGGTTAAACATCACGTAAGAACTAAGATCTTGCGTTTTTCACGTAAAAAAAACACACGAAATTACGTAAAAAATATTTATGTGAAAGGGTGTCAAAACGCAAAGAATCACGAGGAAAGCGTATGAAAACGTAAGAATAATTTAAGACAGGTTGTCATTACGCAAACTATTTTCAGTAAGACGTATCACCAAAAATGGTCTGAAATAAACTGTTTTGTAGTATCAAAAAGTCAAATCTTGGCCTTTCTTTCTCCCCTGTAATCTGTCCTGCATACTCTCTTTCCGTCTTTTCTAGTATTTGTTAAGTTACAAAACGCAAAACATAACAAATTCTCACCATTTACAAAGTGATCCGAACAAACACGTCGATCTGCCTTAGTGTCAAAAGTGAGTGACTTCAGGTTCAGTTGAGCAATCCACTCACGGCGCCTTTGAGTTGTGAGATCCAGCATTTCCTTGCCTTTTCGCGTTACAATACGCGGTATGACAAAAAAAACGTCGATCATTCTCGCTGCCATGCCTATTGTGGCAGTTCTTCACACAGCAGGCGATCACTATTGTAGAAACAACAAACTGTCTACTCCAAAAACAGTCGGGTCTTTCACAGATTTTGTAAGCGACGCGCGTTTGCCCACAAGTAGGAAAAGATAACTCCCTTTTGACTCGATCTCGACGGAGCTCATTCTCCTCCCGCTTGATAGCGAGGCCGCAGATATGGAGGACTTAAAATGGTTGGGGTCGAAACAAGTCGGACAGTCCCATGTTGATGGAATTGATTCCTGGCGCTCCCACGTGATAAATGCGTTGATCGCACAGCAGATGGCTCCCGTATCTGGACAAGACGAGGCGCTCTTGGCGTGGACCATTCCAGAAAGTAAGCAAGGCTGCCACGTTGCTGCATTGGTGTGGATGGCACTCGAAACACAGCCTGGTTGTTGTTTCTGCCCTCCCTGGCCTTGCTTCCCTAAGACGGCATCAATAGATGTCAGATGATGGCAACTGGGAATGCTATTTTCGGAAACGACGCTTTTACTTCAGTCACGTGGAAGCAGGGACGGACTGTGACGTGCTGTGTGATTGATGACGTCACAAGGGAAACAGGCGAGCCACACGCTTCTTGGCCGAAAGAAACCGTTGCCTGAGTTGCACGCTGTCTTTTTACGTCCGTTTCCTTGGGGTTTTGCCAGTTTTACTGGTTTTAGCGCGCGTCACGGCAATGCGGAGTGGGCGTGGGGCGTGGGGCGGATCAATGCGGGCGTCGTCACTTTAAGGCCAGAGGACAGAGATGATCTTGTGAGACGGAATAATTTCAGACTTTTTGGATTGTCCCTGCATTTGTGATTCTTATCGATTCTTGTGTCCTCGAGTTGTTTTGAAATGTTCATCGCCTCGTCTGTGCTCTTCGAATTTTTCATCTTATTTTTTACTTACAAAATGCTCTACTTGCGCTCTTGTGAGGGTGTTGCTGCTTTGGTGATTGTTGTTAAGGGAGTGAAAGCCATATGTGGTGGAGTTACTGCAGTAGAAGAACTACGTTTGAAATTTTCCATTTTCAAAAGTAGTTTATTTGATCCTCTTCGTATTTTCCCGGCATCGTCATGTTAATTATCATCCCCATATTCAAGATTAAACTCGTCATTATTGTATAGGTCGTCGTTGCAATCACATCATCATCATCGTCGTCGTCGTCGTCGTCGTCATCATCGTCATCGTCGTCGTCACCGTCGCTGCCTCGTTCAACTTGTTATTGTTGTTGGTGTGTTGCCGTACCCAGAGTCATTGACAGTCACTTCCATCGAGGTAGTCCAAGGCGTCTGGCTCTCTGAGTTTGCAGGAGGGAGGACCTGGCAATCAATTATTGGCAGAGAGAGGCGTCACACTTTCACGGACGCTGCGTGCTGCGTAATTTGCGCTGCTTACCTGGCTCTCCTCCTTGCGCCTCTCCTCCTCCTCTTTGCCGCCCCTCCTTCTCCTCTTTGAGGCCCCTCCTCCTCTTTGCCGCCCCTCCTCCTCCTTGCCACCCCTCCTCCTCCTCCTTGCCGCCTGTTCTCTCCTCCTCCTTGCCGCCCCTCCTCCTCCTCCTTGCCGCCCCTCCTCCTCCTTGCCGCCCCTCCTCCTCCTCCTTGCCGCCCCTCCTCCTCCTCTTGCCGCCCCTCCTCCTCCTTGCCACCTCTCCTCTTTGCCGCTTTACCTTCTCCTCCTTGCCTCCCCTCCTTCTCCTCCTTGCCTCCCCTCCTCCTCCTTGCCACCTCTCCTCTTTGCCGCTTTTCCTTCTCCTCCTTGCCTCCCCTCCTTCTCCTCCTTGCCGCCCCTCCTCTCCTCCTTGCCGCCCCTCCTCCTCCTCCTTGCCGCCCCTCCTCCTCCTTGCCACCTCTCCTCTTGCCGCTTCTCCTCCTCCTCCTTGCCTCCCCTCCTCTCCTCCTTGCCGCCTCTCCTCTTTGCCGCTTTTCCTTCTCCTCCGTGCCGCCCCTCCTCCTCCTCCTTGCCGCCCCTCCTCCTCCTCCTTGCCTCCCCTCCTCCTCCTTGCCACCTCTCCTCTTTGCCGCTTTTCCTCCTCCTCCTTGCCTCCCCTCCTTCTCCTCCTTGCCGCCTCTCCTCTTTGCCGCTTTTCCTTCTCCTCCTTGCCGCCCCTCCTTCTCCTCCTTGCCGCCCCTCCTCCTCCTCCTTGCCGCCCCTCCTCCTCCTCCTTGCCGCCCCTCCTCCTCCTTGCCACCTCTCCTCTTTGCCGCTTTTCCTCCTCCTCCTTGCCACCCCTCCTCCTCCTCCTTGCCGCCTCTCCTCTTTGCCGCTTTCCTTCTCCTCCTTGCCGCCCCTCCTCCTCCTCCTTGCCGCCTCTCCTCTTTGCCGCTTTTCCTTCTCCTCCTTGCCGCCCCTCCTCCTCCTTGCCCCCTCCTCCTCCTCCTTGCCGCCCCTCCTCCTCCTCCTTGCCGCCCCTCCTTCTCCTCCTTGCCGCCCCTCCTTCTCCTCCTTGCCGCCCCTCCTCTCCTCCTTGCCACCCCTCCTCCTCCTCCTTGCCGCCTGTTCTCCTCCTCCTCCTTGCCGCCCCTCCTCCTCCTCTTTGCCGCCCCTCCTCCTCCTCCTTGCCGCCTGTTCTCCTCCTCCTCCTTGCCGCCTGTTCTCCTCCTCCTCCTTGCCGCCCCTCCTCCTCCTCCTTGCCGCCTGTTCTCCTCCTCCTCCTTGCCGCCCCTCCTCCTCCTCTTTGCCTCCCCTCCTCCTCCTCCTTGCCGCCTGTTCTACTCCTCCTCCTTGCCGCCTCTCCTCTTTGCCGCTTTTCCTTCTCCTCCTTGCCTCCCCTCCTTCTCCTCCTTGCCTCCCCTCCTCCTCCTTCTTGCCACCCCTCCTCCTCCTCCTTGCCGCCCTTCCTTCTCCTCCTTGCCGCCCTTCCTCCTCCTTGCCGCCCCTCCTCCTCCTCCTTGCCGCCCTTCCTCCTCCTTGCCGCCCTTCCTCCTCCTCCTTGCCGCCCTTCCTCCTCCTTCTTGCCGCCCCTCTTCCTCGTCCTTGCCGCCTCTCCTCTTTGCCGCTTTTCCTTCTCCTCCTTGCCTCCCCTCCTCCTCCTCCTTGCCTCCCCTCCTCCTCCTCCTTGCCGCCCCTCCTCCTCCTCCTTGCCTCCCCTCCTCCTCCTCCTTGCCGCCCCTCCTCCTCCTCCTTGCCGCCCCTCCTCCTCCTCCTTGCCTCCCCTCCTCCTCCTCTTTGCCGCCCCTCCTCCTCCTTGCCACCCCTCCTCCTCCTTGCCACCCCTCCTCCTCCTCCTTGCCGCCTGTTCTCCTCCTCCTCCTTGCCGCCCCTCCTCCTCCTCCTTGATGATGATGATGATGATAATGTCTACTTGTATAGCGCACGAATCCATGCTGGCAGCATGCTCAAGGCGCTTGAGCCGATGTTGAGGCTGTCTCTCAGTGTGTAGTGTCTCAAGTCAATGAGACCAGTCTCCTGCTGCCAAGGGCGCTGGCACACTGTTTTCCACAAAGGAGAAATTGTGCGTGCTGGGTGTTTTTACTGTGGCCGACACCCACCCGGCGAGGACATGGGCGTCAGGATCTTTATAGTGCGTGATTTTGATGTTGTGAATGCGTATCACACACTAGACCTCGGTTTATTAAGGTCTCCCCTCCTCCTCCTCTTTGCCGCCCCTCCTCCTCCTTGCCACCCCTCCTCCTCCTCCTTGCCGCCTGTTCTCCTCCTCCTCCTTGCCTCCCCTCCTCCTCCTCTTTGCCGCCCCTCCTCCTCCTTGCCACCCCTCCTCCTCCTCCTTGCTGCCCCTCCTCCTCCTTGCCACCTCTCCTCCTCCTCCTTGCCGCCTGTACTACTCCTCCTCCTTGCCGCCCCTCCTCCTCCTCCTTGCAGCCCTCCTCCTCCCTGCCACCCCTCCTCCTCCTCCTTGCCGCCTGTACTACTACTCCTCCTTGCCACCCCTCCTCCTCCCCTTGCTGCCCTCCTCCTCCTTGCCACCCCTCCTCCTCCTCCTTGCCGCCTGTACTCTCCTCCTTGCTGCCCTCCTCCTCCTTGCCACCTCCCCTCCTCCTTGCCGCCTGTACTCCTCCTCCTTGCCGCCCTCCTCCTCCTCCTTGCTGCCCCTCCTCCTCCGTGCCACCCCTCCTCCTCCTCCTTGCCGCCTGTACTACTCCTCCTCCTTGCCACCCCTCCTCCTCCTCCTTGCTGCCCCTCCTCCTCCTTGCCACCCCTCCTCCTCCTCCTTGCCGCCTGTACTACTCCTCCTCCTTGCCACCCCTCCTCCTCCTCCTTGCTGCCCCTCCTCCTCCTTGCCGCCCCTCCTCCTCCTCCTTGCCGCCTGTTCTACTCCTCCTCCTTGCCACCCCTCCTCCTCCTCCTTGCCGCCTGTACTACTCCTCCTCCTTGCCACCCCTCCTCCTCCTCCTTGCCGCCCCTCCTCCTTGCCGCCTTTCCTTCTCCTCCTTGCCGCCCCTCCTCCTCCTCCTTGCCGCCCCTCCTCCTCCTCCTTGCCGCCCTTCCTCCTCCTCCTTGCCGCCCTTCCTCCTCCTCCTTGCCGCCCCTCCTCCTCCTCCTTGCCGCCCTTCCTCCTCCTTCTTGCCGCCCCTCTTCCTCTTCCTTGCCGCCTCTCCTCCTCCTCCTTGCCTCCCCTCCTTCTCCTCCTTGCCTCCCCTCCTCCTCCTCCTTGCCACCCCTCCTCCTCCTTCTTGCCGCCTGTACTACTCCTCCTCTTTGCCGCTTTTCCTTCTCCTCCTTGCCGCCCTTCCTCCTCCTTCTTGCCGCCCCTCTTCCTCTTCCTTGCCGCCCCTCTTCCTACTCCTTGCCGCCCCTCCTCCTCCTTGCCACCCCTCCTCCTCCTCCTTGCCGCCCCTCCTCCTCCTTGCCGCCCCTCTTCCTCTTCCTTGCCGCCTGTTCTACTCCTCCTCCTTGCCGCCCCTCCTCCTCCTCCTTGCCGCCTGTTCTACTCCTCCTCCTTGCCACCCCTCCTACTCCTTCTTGCCGCCCCTCCTCCTCCTCCTTGCCGCCCCTCCTCCTCCTCCTTGCCACCCCTCCTACTCCTTCTTGCCGCCCCTCCTCCTCCTTGCCTCCCCTCCTCCTCCTCCTTGCCTCCCCTCCTCCTCCTCCTTGCCGCCTGTTCTACTCCTCCTCCTTGCCACCCCTCCTCCTCCTCCTTGCCACCCCTCCTCCTCCTCCTTGCCGCCTGTTCTACTCCTCCTCCTTGCCACCCCTCCTACTCCTTCTTGCCGCCCCTCCTCCTCCTTGCCTCCCCTCCTCCTCCTCCTTGCCGCCCTTCCTCCTCCTTGCCGCCCCTCTTCCTCTTCCTTGCCGCCTGTTCTACTCCTCCTCCTTGCCGCCCCTCCTCCTCCTCATTGCCGCCTGTACTACTCCTCCTCCTTGCCGCCTCTCCTCTTTGCCGCTTTTCCTTCTCCTCCTTGCCTCCCCTCCTCCTCCTCCTTGCCGCCCTTCCTCCTCCTTCTTGCCGCCCTTCCTCCTCCTTCTTGCCGCCCTTCCTCCTCCTTCTTGCCGCCCCTCTTCCTCTTCCTTGCCGCCTCTCCTCCTCCTCCTTGCCTCCCCTCCTTCTCCTCCTTGCCTCCCCTCCTCCTCCTCCTTGCCACCCCTCCTCCTCCTCCTTGCCACCCCTCCTCCTCCTCCTTGCCTCCCCTCCTCCTCCTCCTTGCCGCCTGTTCTACTCCTCCTCCTTGCCACCCCTCCTCCTCCTCCTTGCCACCCCTCCTCCTCCTCCTTGCCTCCCCTCCTCCTCCTCCTTGCCGCCTGTTCTACTCCTCCTCCTTGCCGCCCCTCCTCTTTGCCGCTTTTCCTTCTCCTCCTTGCCTCCCCTCCTTCTCCTTCTTGCCTCCCCTCCTTCTCCTTCTTGCCACCTTTCCTCCTCCTCCTTGCCACCCCTTCTCCTCCTCCTTGCCTCCCCTCCTCCTCCTCCTTGCCGCCTGTTCTACTCCTCCTCCTTGCCGCCCCTCCTCTTTGCCGCTTTTCCTTCTCCTCCTTGCCTCCCCTCCTTCTCCTTCTTGCCTCCCCTCCTTCTCCTTCTTGCCACCCCTCCTCCTCCTCCTTGCCACCCCTCCTCCTCCTCCTTGCCTCCCCTCCTCCTCCTCCTTGCCGCCTGTTCTACTCCTCCTCCTTGCCGCCCCTCCTCTTTGCCGCTTTTCCTTCTCCTCCTTGCCTCCCCTCCTTCTCCTTCTTGCCTCCCCTCCTTCTCCTTCTTGCCACCCCTCCTCCTCCTCCTTGCCACCCCTCCTCCTCCTCCTTGCCTCCCCTCCTCCTCCTCCTTGCCGCCTGTTCTCCTCCTCCTCCTTGCCGCCCCTCCTCCTCCTCTTTGCCACCCCTCCTCCTCCTCCTTGCCGCCTGTTCTCCTCCTCCTCCTTGCCGCCTGTTCTCCTCCTCCTCCTTGCCACCCCTCCTCCTCCTCCTTGCCGCCTGTTCTCCTCCTCCTCCTTGCCGCCCCTCCTCCTCCTCTTTGCCTCCCCTCCTCCTCCTCCTTGCCGCCTGTTCTACTCCTCCTCCTTGCCGCCTCTCCTCTTTGCCGCTTTTCCTTCTCCTCCTTGCCTCCCCTCCTTCTCCTCCTTGCCTCCCCTCCTCCTCCTTCTTGCCACCCCTCCTCCTCCTCCTTGCTGCCCTTCCTTCTCCTCCTTGCCGCCCTTCCTCCTCCTTGCCTCCCCTCCTCCTCCTCCTTGCCGCCCTTCCTCCTCCTTGCCGCCCTTCCTCCTCCTTCTTGCCGCCCTTCCTCCTCCTTCTTGCCGCCCCTCTTCCTCTTCCTTGCCGCCTCTCCTCTTTGCCGCTTTTCCTTCTCCTCCTTGCCTCCCCTCCTCCTCCTCCTTGCCGCCCCTCCTCCTCCTCCTTGCCTCCCCTCCTCCTCCTCCTTGCCTCCCCTCCTCCTCCTCCTTGCCGCCCCTCCTCCTCCTCCTTGCCGCCCCTCCTCCTCCTCCTTGCCGCCCCTCCTCCTCCTCTTTGCCGCCCCTCCTCCTCCTTGCCACCCCTCCTCCTCCTTGCCACCCCTCCTCCTCCTCCTTGCCGCCTGTTCTCCTCCTCCTCCTTGCCGCCCCTCCTCCTCCTCCTTGATGATGATGATGATGATAATGTCTACTTGTATAGCGCACGAATCCATGCTGGCAGCATGCTCAAGGCGCTTGAGCCGATGTTGAGGCTGTCTCTCAGTGTGTAGTGTCTCAAGTCAATGAGACCAGTCTCCTGCTGCCAAGGGCGCTGGCACACTGTTTTCCACAAAGGAGAAATTGTGCGTGCTGGGTGTTTTTACTGTGGCCGACACCCACCCGGCGAGGACATGGGCGTCAGGATCTTTATAGTGCGTGATTTTGATGTTGTGAATGCGTATCACACACTAGACCTCGGTTTATTAAGGTCTCCCCTCCTCCTCCTCTTTGCCGCCCCTCCTCCTCCTTGCCACCCCTCCTCCTCCTCCTTGCCGCCTGTTCTCCTCCTCCTCCTTGCCTCCCCTCCTCCTCCTCTTTGCCGCCCCTCCTCCTCCTTGCCACCCCTCCTCCTCCTCCTTGCTGCCCCTCCTCCTCCTTGCCACCTCTCCTCCTCCTCCTTGCCGCCTGTACTACTCCTCCTCCTTGCCGCCCCTCCTCCTCCTCCTTGCTGCCCCTCCTCCTCCTTGCCACCCCTCCTCCTCCTCCTTGCCGCCTGTACTACTCCTCCTCCTTGCCACCCCTCCTCCTCCTCCTTGCTGCCCCTCCTCCTCCTTGCCACCCCTCCTCCTCCTCCTTGCCGCCTGTACTACTCCTCCTCCTTGCCACCCCTCCTCCTCCTCCTTGCTGCCCCTCCTCCTCCTTGCCGCCCCTCCTCCTCCTCCTTGCCGCCTGTTCTACTCCTCCTCCTTGCCACCCCTCCTCCTCCTCCTTGCCGCCTGTACTACTCCTCCTCCTTGCCGCCCCTCCTCCTCCTCCTTGCCGCCTCTCCTCTTTGCCGCTTTTCCTTCTCCTCCTTGCCGCCCCTCCTCCTCCTCCTTGCCGCCCCTCCTCCTCCTCCTTGCCGCCCTTCCTCCTCCTCCTTGCCGCCCTTCCTCCTCCTCCTTGCCGCCCCTCCTCCTCCTCCTTGCCGCCCCTCCTCCTCCTCCTTGCCGCCCCTCTTCCTCTTCCTTGCCGCCTCTCCTCCTCCTCCTTGCCTCCCCTCCTTCTCCTCCTTGCCTCCCCTCCTCCTCCTCCTTGCCACCCCTCCTCCTCCTTCTTGCCGCCTGTACTACTCCTCCTCTTTGCCGCTTTTCCTTCTCCTCCTTGCCGCCCTTCCTCCTCCTTCTTGCCGCCCCTCTTCCTCTTCCTTGCCGCCCCTCTTCCTACTCCTTGCCGCCCCTCCTCCTCCTTGCCTCCCCTCCTCCTCCTCCTTGCCGCCCTTCCTCCTCCTTGCCGCCCCTCTTCCTCTTCCTTGCCGCCTGTTCTACTCCTCCTCCTTGCCGCCCCTCCTCCTCCTCCTTGCCGCCTGTTCTACTCCTCCTCCTTGCCACCCCTCCTACTCCTTCTTGCCGCCCCTCCTCCTCCTCCTTGCCGCCCCTCCTCCTCCTCCTTGCCACCCCTCCTACTCCTTCTTGCCGCCCCTCCTCCTCCTTGCCTCCCCTCCTCCTCCTCCTTGCCTCCCCTCCTCCTCCTCCTTGCCGCCTGTTCTACTCCTCCTCCTTGCCACCCCTCCTCCTCCTCCTTGCCACCCCTCCTCCTCCTCCTTGCCGCCTGTTCTACTCCTCCTCCTTGCCACCCCTCCTACTCCTTCTTGCCGCCCCTCCTCCTCCTTGCCTCCCCTCCTCCTCCTCCTTGCCGCCCTTCCTCCTCCTTGCCGCCCCTCTTCCTCTTCCTTGCCGCCTGTTCTACTCCTCCTCCTTGCCGCCCCTCCTCCTCCTCATTGCCGCCTGTACTACTCCTCCTCCTTGCCGCCTCTCCTCTTTGCCGCTTTTCCTTCTCCTCCTTGCCTCCCCTCCTCCTCCTCCTTGCCGCCCTTCCTCCTCCTTCTTGCCGCCCTTCCTCCTCCTTCTTGCCGCCCTTCCTCCTCCTTCTTGCCGCCCCTCTTCCTCTTCCTTGCCGCCTCTCCTCCTCCTCCTTGCCTCCCCTCCTTCTCCTCCTTGCCTCCCCTCCTCCTCCTTCTTGCTGCCCTCCTCCTCCTCCTTGCCACCCCTCCTCCTCCTCCTTGCCTCCCCTCCTCCTCCTCCTTGCCGCCTGTTCTACTCCTCCTCCTTGCCACCCCTCCTCCTCCTCCTTGCCACCCCTCCTCCTCCTCCTTGCCTCCCCTCCTCCTCCTCCTTGCCGCCTGTTCTACTCCTCCTCCTTGCCGCCCCTCCTCTTTGCCGCTTTTCCTTCTCCTCCTTGCCTCCCCTCCTTCTCCTTCTTGCCTCCCCTCCTTCTCCTTCTTGCCACCCCTCCTCCTCCTCCTTGCCACCCCTTCTCCTCCTCCTTGCCTCCCCTCCTCCTCCTCCTTGCCGCCTGTTCTACTCCTCCTCCTTGCCGCCCCTCCTCTTTGCCGCTTTTCCTTCTCCTCCTTGCCTCCCCTCCTTCTCCTTCTTGCCTCCCCTCCTTCTCCTTCTTGCCACCCCTCCTCCTCCTCCTTGCCACCCCTCCTCCTCCTCCTTGCCTCCCCTCCTCCTCCTCCTTGCCGCCTGTTCTACTCCTCCTCCTTGCCGCCCCTCCTCTTTGCCGCTTTTCCTTCTCCTCCTTGCCTCCCCTCCTTCTCCTTCTTGCCTCCCCTCCTTCTCCTTCTTGCCACCCCTCCTCCTCCTCCTTGCCACCCCTCCTCCTCCTCCTTGCCGCCCCTCCTCCTCCTCCTTGCCGCCTGTTCTCCTCCTCCTCCTTGCCGCCCCTCCTCCTTTCCGCCCTTCCTTCTCCTCCTTGCCGCCCTTCCTTCTCCTCCTTGCCGCCCCTCCTTCTCCTTCTTGCCGCCCCTCCTCCTCCTCCTTGCCACCCCTCCTCCTCCTCCTTGCCGCCCCTCCTCCTCCTTGCCGCCCTTCCTCCTCCTCCTTGCCGCCTGTTCTTCTCCTCCTCCTTGCCCCCCCTCCTCCTCCTCCTTGCCCCCCCTCCTCCTCCTCCTTGCCCCCCCCTTCCTCCTCCTCCTTGCCGCCTCTTCTCCTCCTCCTCCTTGCCGCCCCTCCTCTTTGCCGCTTTTCCTTCTCCTCCTTGCCACCCCTCCTTCTCCTTCTTGCCTCCCCTCCTCCTCCTTCTTGCCACCCCTCCTTCTCCTCCTTGCCACCCCTCCTCCTCCTCCTTGCCGCCTCTCCTCTTTGCCGCTTTTCCTTCTCCTCCTTGCCTCCCCTCCTTCTCCTCCTTGCCTCCCCTCCTCCTCCTCCTTGCTGCCCCTCCTCCTCCTCCTTGCGGCCCCTTCTCCTCCTCCTTGCCTCCCCTCCTTCTCCTCCTTGCCTCCCCTCCTCCTCCTCCTTGCCACCCCTCCTCCTCCTCCTTGCCACCCCTCCTCCTCCTCCTTGCCTCCCCTCCTCCTCCTCCTTGCCGCCTGTTCTCCTCCTCCTCCTTGCCCCCCCTCCTCCTCCTCCTTGCCACCCCTCCTCCTCCTCCTTGCCTCCCCTCCTCCTCCTCCTTGCCGCCTGTTCTACTCCTCCTCCTTGCCGCCCCTCCTCTTTGCCGCTTTTCCTTCTCCTCCTTGCCTCCCCTCCTTCTCCTTCTTGCCTCCCCTCCTTCTCCTTCTTGCCACCCCTCCTCCTCCTCCTTGCCACCCCTCCTCCTCCTCTTTGCCTCCCCTCCTCCTCCTCCTTGCCGCCTGTTCTACTCCTCCTCCTTGCCGCCCCTCCTCTTTGCCGCTTTTCCTTCTCCTCCTTGCCTCCCCTCCTTCTCCTTCTTGCCTCCCCTCCTTCTCCTTCTTGCCACCCTCCTCCTCCTCCTTGCCTCCCTCCTCCTCACTCCTTGCCTCCCTCCTCCTCCTCCTTGCCGCCTGTTCTACTCCTCCTCCTTGTCTTCCTCCTCCTCCTCCTTGCCCTCCTCCTCCTCCTCCTTGCCTCCCCTCCTCCTCCTCCTTGCCGCCTGTCTACTCCTCCTCCTTGCCGCCCTCCTCTCTGCCGCTCTTCCTTCTCCTCCTTGCCACCCCTCCTCCTTCTGCCTCCCTCCTCCTCCTTCTTGCCACCCCTCCTCCGCCTCCTTGCCCTCCTCCTCCTCCTCCTTGCTCTCCTCCGCCTACTTGCTCTCCTTCTCCTCCTTGCCTTCCTCCTCCTCCTCCTCCTCCTCCTCCTCCTCCTTCTTGCCCTCCTCCTCCTCCTCCTTGCTCCCCTCGTCCTCCTCCTCTGCCTCCTCTCCTCCTTCTTGCCGCCCCTCCTCCTCCTTCTTGCCGCCTCCTCCTCCTCCCTTGCCATCCCTCCTCCTTGCCGCCCTTCCTCCTCCTCCTTGCCGCCCCTCCTTCTCCTCTTTGCGGCCCCTCCTCCTCCTCCTTGCCGCCACTCCTCCTCCTTCTTGCCGCCTCTCTTCCTCCTCCTTGCCGCCCCTCTTCCTCCTCCTTGCCGCCCCTCTTCCTCCTCCTTGCCGCCCCTCCTCCTCCTCCTTGCCGCCCCTCTTCCTCCTCCTTGCCGCCCCTCCTCCTCCTCCTTGCCGCCCCTCCTCCTCCTCCTTGCCGCCCCTCCTCCTTGCCGCCCTTCCTTCTCCTCCTTGCTGCCCCTCCTCCTCCTCCTTGCCGCCCCTCCTCCTCCTCCTTGCCGCCCCTCCTCCTTGCCGCCCTTCCTTCTCCTCCTTGCCGCCCCTCCTCCTTGCCGCCCTTCCTCCTCCTTGCCGCCCCTCCTTCTCCTCCTTGCCGCCCCTCCTTCTCCTCCTTGCCGCCCCTCCTCCTTTCCGCCCTTCCTTCTCCTCCTTGCCGCCCCTCCTCCTCTCCTCCTCCTCCTCCTCCTCCTCCTCCTCCTCCTCCTTCTCCTCCTTGCCGCCCTCCTCCTCCCCCTTGCCCCTCCTCCTCCTCCTCCTTCCTCCCTCCTCCTCCTCCTTCCTCCTCCTCCTCCTCCTCCTTGCCGCCCCTCCTCCTCCTCCTCTGCCTCCTTCCTCTCCTCCTGCCGCCCCTCCTCCTCCTCCTTGTCCCCTCCTCCTCCTCCTCCCTGCCTCCTCCTCCTCCTCCTTGCCTCCTCCTCCTTCCTCCTTCCTGCTTCCTCCTCCTCCTCCTCCCTGTCTCCTCCTTCTCCCTGCCTCCTCCTCCTCCTCCTCCTTGCCTCCCTTCCTCCTCCTCCTTGCCCCTCCTCCTCCTCCTTGCCCCTCCTCCTCTCCTTGCCGCCTCCTCCTCCTCCTTGCCGCCCTCCTTCCTCCTCCTTCGCCTCCTCCTCCTCCTCCTCCTCCTTCTCCTGCCTCCTCCTCCTCCTCCTTCCCTCCTCCTCTCCTCCTCCTCCTCCTCCTCCTGCCGCCTCCTCCTCTCCTCCTTGCCGCCTCCTCCTCCTCCTCCTCCTTCCGCCTCCTCCTTCCTCCTTCTCCTCCTCTCCTTCCTCCTCCTCCCGGCCTCCTCCTCCTCCTTCCGGCCTCCTTCTCCTCCTTCCGGCCCCTCCTCCTTCCTCCTCCTTGCCGCCTCCTCCTTCCTCCTCCTCTCCTCCTCCTCCTCCTCTCCTCTCCTCCTCCTTCCTCCTCCTTCCTGCCCCTCCTCCTCCTCCTCCTTCCCTCCTCCTCCTCCTCCTTGCCGCTCCTCCTCCTCCTCTTGCTCCTCCTCCTCCTCCTCCTTGCCCCTCTACCTCCTTCTCCTTGCACCTCCTCCTTCTCCTCCTTGCACCTCCTCCTCCTCCTTGCCGCCCTCCTCCTCCTCCTTGCCTCCCCCTCCTCCTCCTCCTTGCCGCCCCTCCTCCTCCTCCTTGCCGCCTCTCCTCCTCCTCCTTGCCGCCCTTCCTTCTCCTCCTCCCTCCTCCTCCTCCTGCCCTCCTCCTCCTTGCCGTCCTTCCTCCTCCTCCTTGCCGCCCTCCTCTTCCTCCTTGCCTGCCTCTTCCTTCCCTCCTCCTTCCTCCCCTCCTCCTCCTTTCCTCCTCCTCTCCTCCTCCTTCCTGCCTCTCCTCCTCCTCCTCCTTCCTCCCTCCTCCTCCTCCTTCCGGCTCCTCCTCCTCCTCCTTCCGCCTCCTCCTCCTCCTTCTGCCTCCTCCTCCTCCTTGCCCTCCTCCTCCTCCTCCTCCTCTCCTCCTTCCTCCTCCTTCCTCCTTGCCGCCTTCCTCCTCCTCCTCCTCCGCTCCTCCTCCTCCTCCTTGCCGCTCCTCCTCCTCCTCCTTCTCCTCCTCCTCCTCCTCCCTCCTCCTCCTCCTCTCCTCCTTCCTCCTCCTTCTCCTTCTCCTCTCTCTCTCCTGCCTCCTCCTGCTCCTGCCTCCTCTCCTTGCCTCTCCTCCTCCTGCTGCCTCTCTCCTCCTCTCTCTTCGCTCCTCCTCCTGCCTCCTCTCGTCCTTCCTCTCTCCTCCTTTCTCCTCCTCCTCCTCGCTCCGTCCTGCCTCCTCCTCGTGCCTCCTCCTCCCCTTCCTCCTTCCTCCTCCTCCTCCTCCTGCCTCCTCCTGCCTGCCTTCCTCCTCCTCTTGCTCCTCCTCCTCCTCCTTCTCCTCTCCTGCTGCCTCCTCCTCCTTGCCTCCTCCTTCCTCCTTCCTTCCTCTCCTCCTCCTCCTGCTCTCCCTTCCTCTCCTTCTCTGCTCTCCTCCTCCTCCCTTCCTCCTGCCTGCTGCTGCTCCTCCTCTCCTCTCTGCTCCTCCTCCTTCCTCCCTCCTTGCCTGCTGCTCTCTCCTCTCCTGCTTTGCTGCTGCTCTCCTCCTCCTCTTCTGCCTGCTCCTGCTCCTCCTCCTCCTCCTCTCTTGCTGCTGCTCCTCCTCCTCCTCCCTTTGCTGCTGCTCGTCCTCCTCCCTCCCTTTGCTGCTGCTCCTCCTCCTCCTCCCTTCTGCTGCTGCCTCCTCCTCCTCCTCCTCTCCTCCTTGCTGCTGCTCCTCCTCCTCCTCCCTTTGCTGCTGCTCCTCCTCCTCCCTTTGCTGCTGCTCCTCCTCCTCCTCCCTTTGCTGCTGCTCCTCCTCCTCCTCCCTTGCTGCTGCTGCTCCTCCTCCTCCTCCCTTTGCTGCTGCTCCTCCTCCTCCTCCCTTTGCTGCTGCTGCTCCTCCTCCTCCTCCCTTTGCTGCTGCTCCTCCTACTCCTCCCTTTGATGCTGCTGCTCCTACTCCTCCTCCCTTTGCTGCTGCTCCTCCTACTCCTCCCTTTGCTGCTGCTGCTCCTCCTACTCCTCCCTTTGCTGCTGCTCCTCCTACTCCTCCCTTTGCTGCTGCTCCTCCTCCTCCCTTTGCTGCTGCTCCTCTCCTCCCTTTGCTGCTGCTCCTCCTACTCCTCCCTTTGCTGCTGCTCCTCCTCCTCCCTTTGATGCTGCTGCTCCTCCTCCCTTTGCTGCTGCTCCTCCTCCTCCCTTTGATGCTGCTGCTCCTCCTCCTCCTCCCTTTGATGCTGCTCCTCCTACTCCTCCCTTTGCTGCTGCTCCTCCTACTCCTCCCTTTGCTGCTGCTCCTACTCCTCCCTTTGATGCTGCTGCTCCTCCTCCTCCCTTTGATGCTGCTGCTCCTCCTCCTCCTCCCTTTGATGCTGCTCCTCCTCCTCCTCCCTTTGATGCTCCTCCTCCTCCTCCTCCCTTTGATGCTGCTGCTCCTCCTCCTCCTCCTGATGCTGCTGCTCCTCCTCCTCCCCTTCTGCTGCTCCTCCCCCTCCTTCTCTCTTCCTGCTGCTGCTCCTCCTCCTCCTCCCTCTGATGCTGCTGCTCCTCCTCCTTCCTCCCTTCCTGCTTGCTGCTCCTCCTTCTCCTCCCTTTGCTGCTGCTCCTCCTCCTCCTCCCTTTGCTGCTGCTCCTCCTACTCCTCCCTTTGTTGCTGCTCCTCCTCCTCCTCCCTTTGCTGCTGCTCCTCCTCCTCCTCCCATTCCAGATGCTGCTGCTCCTCCTCCTCCTCCCTCCTGTTCTGCTGCTCCTCCTCCTCCTCCTTCTTGCTGCTGCTCCTCCTCCTCCCTTTGCTGCTGCTGCTCCTCCTCCTCCCTTGCTGCTGCTCCTCCTCCTCCCTTTGCTGCTGCTCCTCCTCCTCCCTTTGCTGCTGCTCCTCCTCCTCCTCCCTTTGATGCTGCTGCTCCTCCTCCTCCTCCCTTTGCTGCTGCTGCTCCTCCTCCTCCTCCCTTTGCTGCTGCTGCTCCTCCTCCTCCTCCCGTGTGCTGCTGCTCCTCCTACTCCTCCCTTTGCTGCTGCTCCTCCTCCTCCTCCCTTTGCTGCTGCTCCTCCTACTCCTCCCTTTGCTGCTGCTCCTCCTCCTCCCATTGCTGCTGCTCCTACTCCTCCCTTTGCTGCTGCTCCTCCTCCTCCGCCCTTTGCTGCTGCTCCTACTCCTCCCTTTGCTGCTCCTCCTACTCCTCCCTTTGCTGCTGCTCCTCCTACTCCTCCCTTTGCTGCTGCTCCTCCTCCTCCCTTTGATGCTGCTGCTCCTCCTCCTCCTCCCTTTGATGCTGCTGCTCCTCCTCCTCCTCCCTTTGATGCTGCTGCTCCTCCTCCCTTTGCTGCTGCTCCTCCTCCTCCCTTTGATGCTGCTGCTCCTCCTCCTCCCTTTGCTGCTGCTGCTCCTCCTCCTCCCTTTGATGCTGCTGCTCCTCCTCCCTTTGATGCTGCTGCTCCTCCTCCTCCCTTTGATGCTGCTGCTCCTCCTCCCTTTGATGCTGCTGCTCCTCCTCCTCCTCCCTTTGATGCTGCTGCTGCTCCTCCTCCTCCCTTTGATGCTGCTGCTCCTCCTCCCTTTGATGCTGCTGCTCCTCCTCCTCCCTTTGATGCTGCTGCTCCTCCTCCTCCCTTTGATGCTGCTGCTCCTCCTCCCTTTGATGCTGCTGCTCCTCCTCCTCCTCCCTTTGATGCTGCTGCTGCTCCTCCTCCTCCCTTTGATGCTGCTGCTCCTCCTCCTCCTCCCTTTGCTGCTGCTCCTCCTACTCCTCCTTTCTGCTGCTCCTCCTCCTCCTCCTCTGCTGCCCCTCCTCCTCCTCCTCTTGCTGCTGCTCCTCCTCCTCCTCTTGCTGCTGCTCCTCCTCTTGCTGCTGCTCCTCCTCCTCCTCCTGATGCTCCTGCTCCTCCTCCTCCCTCCTCCTGCTGCTCCTCCTCCTCCTCCTCCTCTCCTGCTCCTCCTCCTCCTCCTCCTTCTCTGCTCCTCCTCCTCCTCCTCCTTCTCCTGCTCCTCCTCCTCCTTCTTCCTCCTCCTCCTCCTCCTCCTTGCTGCTTCCTCCTCCTCCTCCTTCTCCTGCTGCTGCTCCTCCTGCTCCTGCTCCTCCTCCTCCTCCCTCTCCTGCTCTCGTTCCTCCTCCTCCTCCTGCTCCTCCTCCTCCTTCCTCCTCCTCACTCTCCTCCTCCTCCTCCTCCTCCTCCTCCTTCTCCTCCTCCTCCTCCTCCTCCTCCTCCTCCTCCTCCTCCTCCTA
Source organism: Theodoxus fluviatilis (assembly GCA_034096865.1). Lineage (NCBI taxonomy): Eukaryota > Metazoa > Mollusca > Gastropoda > Cycloneritida > Neritidae > Theodoxus > Theodoxus fluviatilis. Next base: position 18,762 of record JAWQFJ010003062.1, read on the forward strand.
CTCCTCCTCCTCCCCGTCCTGTTCCTCCTTCTCCCAGTCCTCCTCCCCGTCCTCCTCCTCCTCCTCCTCCTCTTCCTCCTCCTCCTCCTCCTCCTCCTCCTCCTCCTCCTCCTCCTATTCCTCCTCCTCCTCCTCCTCCTCCTCCTCCTCCTCCTATTCCTCCTCCTCCTCCTCCTCCTCCTCCTCCTCCTCCTCCTCCTCCTCCTCCTCCTCCTCCTCCTCCTCCTCCTCCTCCTTTTTGTTTAAGTGGAGAAATGAAGTAGGGCCAATCAGATGTAGGCGGCTGTCACCCACTCACCTTCTTGTTGGTTGTATGGCTGATGAAGTCCATGCAGAATCTCTGCAGATTCCTCCTTGCCTCTCTACTCAGCCTGTCTCTCTCCACAGACCGACGCCCGGTGCGATTCAGCAGCTGCTCCAAGATCTCCTTGGACACGATGTAGTGGCAGATGCGGACGTACTTCTCGCGGTTCTCCATCCTGTCGGGCACGATGAACTCGTCCATGGGGTGGGGGAAGTCCTGGATCTCCATGGCGAAATTGGACGGCTTGTTGAGGAGCGAGACGAAGAACTGCATTGGGATCGAAGACTGGCTGTAGTAGTGGACGAGGGCCAGGAAGCCCAAAGCTCGCTGCCAGGACAGTAGGTCTCGGCTTGGGTTCTCATCCAGACGCAAGTATCCCTGGACGTGAGCCTCCACGCCACGAAACTCGTGCAGGTACACAGTCATGCCGAACTCGTACAGGTAGTGGTTCTTGCCGCCTTCTACGTCCTTGCTCAGGTGCCTCAGCATGTGTCTGCAGGAAAAAAACAGACAGAGAGGTAGACACAAAGAGTGAGGAAGGGGAAAAAGGGGAAGCGGACATTATTTCGGAGAGGAGTATATAAGAGAAGTCATCACTATAACAAAACGTGAAGTTTTACTTAAGACTTAAACTTATTCAGTCATTAGATTTTCTACAAATGCTGCAATTATTAGCTGATGGCATTAAAAAGCAACTCTTTAACAAAACAGTCTAGCAATCAAACCAGTCAGACCAATCAAACTAACAAGCCAATCAACCAACAAGCAAACTCAAACCTACAGACAAAACAGCACACTGGGTAGCAAGCACACAAACACGCATGCACATACTCTCAAACACACATGAACACACACACATATGCGCGCGCACACACATACACACACATATACACACATGTGTGCGCGCACACACACACATATGCGTGTGTGCACACACACACACACACACACACACACACACACACACACACACACACAAACATGCTCAAAACACACACACACACACACACACACACACACACACACACACACACAAACACGCACACACATACAAAAACACAAACACACACAAGCGCACCTCACACACACACACACACACACACACACACACACACACACACACACACACACACACACACACACACACACACACACACATACACACACACATACACACACACCCCCACCCCAAAAAAAAAAGACACGGTAAAATTAGCTTCGTCGCATTCACACAAAGTAAAACCATGACAGAACTGTTTCAACAGGTCAAAGTGCAAAGTTCAAGTCAGTGCAAGGTGCCTACCTCTTGTCCTCGTCCTCCCTGCAGCGGTCAGAGAACTTGAGAGCGAGTCGTGTGGCCTCTTTGGGGCTGACGGTGCCCGTCAGGAAGAAGGCTCCGTCCTTGTCACGGCAGTGGGGCTTCTCTATGCGGTAGGGGAAGCGGCGCACCTTCAGGAAGACCACCGAGTGACGAGCGAGGAGCCTGCAAGAAGAAAGGCAGACACGGCTTTACTTGAGAAGTGATTCTTCGGCCTTCAGTTGTTTGGATCTCAAGGACAGCAATACTTCACAATCTACTTCATGCATGTCCACTCGAAGTGGGGTGTAGAGGCTTCATAACGCACTCAACGACCCGGTTTATAATGCAGTCGGGTTGCAAGCCCTCACGCTCCAAAAGGGTCATTGGGCAACTCCAGCGGACAGGCGAGGCAGCGTCCTTGTGCATCTGGCACAAGAGCCAATGCCCTAGGGGGGCCTTAAGTTCTGCCCCAAACCGATACCCCCCGGTGGCGTTTGCTGCTAAGGGTCGCCCATGTCCGAGCTACTGGAGCTGGCCCCGAGAGCTCCACGGACATGGGTCCCAGCTGAGAAGAGGGGGATGGTGCGGCAGCTGCCGTTTGTGTGTTTTGCAATTTCAGTCAGTCAATAGTTCGCCCACCCACCCACCCACCTGCCCCAAGTTTGGATCCATTAAAAATAAACCATACTTTACAACAGTAGAACACGATTTTCATTAAAACAAGCTTTGCAAGATATCTTTGACTCTTTGTCCTCCAGATATGTATTCCACAAAACTTCGTATTCTCATTTTGTATGTTTAACAAACAGAGCATCATCAACGAACAAGCGGGCACCTGGAGTTATGACCAGGTGTGGCCCACCCCCCGAGAGTGTCAGGAAGTTAAAGGGCCGAAACACTTGTTGACGGGGATTCTTCCTCTGAAGACCGTCCTGTTGGTATAGCTCCTCCCAGAAGTTTCTCCCTTCTTACTTTCTAAAAAGGAGGTTAAAGGTGAAATGATGTGTCTATTTTATGCCTTCTGCGTTTTTGTTGTCAAATGTATTGAAACATGTGACGGGACACTATGTCTATTCTTTATACTGGATCTGAAAATGCAACTTATGACTGTTGTGGTAGCATCATGTTTTTCCACTCCAGCAGAGACACAGGACAGAAGACAATACAACCCAAAGTTAATCCCACATTGGACTACATTGTTACACATATTTCTAAGACATATTTCTAAGACACAGCATCTCTCAGAGAAGAGATGATAAAGCAGAAAGTGGATGAGACAAAGCTGCTATTTCTTTAGTCTCTTTTTTTCACACACTACTGTTTATGTCATTGCCACTGCATGATTGCACGTACCTAATTTCCTACTACAGACTACACAATGTTGTTCTGAGGTCTATGGTCTAGGGGAAAGGTAAAGGTGCCATTTTGTATTGCGACTTTCCGCCCACTGGTGAGTGCTCAAAACGCTCGCTTAAACACTTACTCCCATCCCCCAGCCCACATACCCTTGGTCATTGGGTTACCTCTTTTCGTCACTCCATCACCATTTTCTGGATAACATGCAACCAGGCTGCAGATGAACGCACCAAAGTTAGCTTTCACAATTTTCCACCTCAACCCTCACATGTACCCTTTTTACTCCTGGCTGTGGAGGAGTAACGTGAACGAAGTGCTTTGTTCAAAGATGCAACTCTAAGATCCGCGCAGCATCGAGCGCAGCACCCACTAGCCACAAGAGACTGCAGGCCAAGTGCGCTGACCACTCGGCTACAAAGCCCCGGGCCCCACAGTCATGACTTACCTGGACAGCTGAGTCAGGCGGGCCTCGTCAACGCCATCCAGGAGGAGGACCACGGGCAGGTGCGTCTCGTTCTGCAGGAAGAGGATGCGGCTGACCAGATCCTCCACAGAGGACCCCTGCCTCTGTTTGACCTGTGCGCAGGGGGCCTTCCCTCGGAGTTCCCACAGGACCCTCTGGGCCAGGGTGGAACCTCCGGCCCCTGGGGCGTGGAACAGCTTGACGACCCCTCCCTTGTCTGCGGCCAGGTGATTCATCTCCACGAAGCGGATGACGTCTTTCATGATGTCCCTCTCCACGTCGAGGTGGCCGGCACTGACGCCGTACCAGGCAAACCAGTGGAGGGTCCCACCGCGGAAGAAGTTGTCCTGCTCTTCCTGAAGAGCGTCGACGTCGGTGACGGCCTTGTTGTAGGGGTTTTCCTCGTAGAGAACCTCCAGGTCCTCCTTCAGCCACGCCACGTCCTTCTCGCTCACCTTGCAGCGGTCGTTGCCGGCTGCCGGCAGGTAGAACGACGTTCTGGCTTCGCTGCTGTCCTGCCTGATGGCTTCTCTCATGGCGCTGCACACCTGCTCGTGGGAGATCTTGACCCACGACAGCTGGCTCTCGAAGTCGTCCAGGAGTCCCAGCAGGCTCCTCTTTGCCTTGTCGTCCTTTGGTTCCTCGCTGCAGCAGACGACAACCTTCGGAGGTGGGTTGGCGATCACTTCGAAGAGCTTGATGACGAACTTGGCGATGCACCGAGCTGTCGTGGAGTCCTGGGGCCACAGCACGACGACCGTCAGCACGGTGTAGTCCTCCACGAAGATGGCGTGCTGTCGACACACGCTCAGAACGGCGGGCTCGGTCTGCCTCTGCCACCGGGGCATGTCGGGTGGGGTTCGGCTGTCGGGAATCTCTCGCATGCCCTGGAGGAAGATCCACTGCACGCCGTGATCTGTGGGGCTGTCGATCCTGTCTCTCCAGGTGAAGACGCGCGCGGACCTTCTCGTGCTGATCTCGTCCTCGATGTGGCACAGCAAGCCCTGGTCGCGACTGAAGGGGTCGAAGTCGAAGACAGAGATCCACGGGCCTGAAAAATGATGGGATACTCACTGGAATGTAAAACCAGAAAAAAGTCAGTTTAGTGTCGATGACAGTTTGAGAGTCGAAGTCATCCTTCAGACCAAAACCTGTTTGCTGTCCATACACAAACCATCTCTGATTCGCCATGAATCTCCCACCCATCCATCATTCCCTTTCCATCATCTACTGATCCGCTATCTCCTTAAGTAGCTTTCAACCGCCAGTATGCTGTCCTTTTCCATCCCCAAATAACATCTACCCACTCCCATGTAACGACGAACACCAACATTACCATTGAGACGAAATAATGTCTAGTGCTCCTTCTTGTTTTCGGCCAAATTTTATATTTCTTATACTTTGTTCTCCTTCTTCCTCCTCCTCTAGGTCTTGCCCCACCCCCTCCTCTAACTTCTCCTCTTTCTCCTTCCTTTTCTTTACTTATACCTTCTTCCTCTTGAATCCGCCTGTTCTGCTCCTACTTTTCTTTTACCCCTTCTCTTGGCGCTCCTCTTCCACTCTTTCCTCCCTCTTCAATAAACCTTATCTCCCTTCCTTCCCTCCTCCTCCTCCTCCTCCTCCTCCTCCTCCTCCTCCTCCTCCTCCTCCTCCTCCTCCTCCTCCTCCTCCTCCTCCTCCTCCTCCTCCTCCTCCTCCTCCTCCTCCTATTCTTCTTCTTCTTCCTCCTCCTCCTATTCTTCCTCCTCCTCCTCCTCTTCTCTCTTCTCCTCCTCCTCCTCCTCCTCCTCCTCCTCTTCCTATTCTTCTTCTTCCTCCTCCTCCTCCTCCTCCTCCTCCTCCTCCTCCTCCTCCTCCTCCTCCTCCTCCTCCTCCTCCATCTTCTCTTCTTCCTCCTCCTCCTCCTCCTCCTCCTCCTCCTCCTCCTCCTCCTCCTCCTCCTCCTCCTCCTCCTCCTCCTCCTCGTCTTCCTATTCTTCCTTCTCCTCCTCCTCCTCCTCCTCCTCCTCCTCTCCTCCTCCTCCTCCTCCTCCTCCTCCTCCTCCTCCGTCTTCTCCTCGTCCTCCGTCTCCTCCTCCTCCTCTTCCTCTTCCTCACATCAAGTGTCGCCTCATCAGGCACAACAAAGTCAATCGAATGAATATTGCACCATTAAAATCAGAGGTCTTAATTGAGAGAAAACATCAAATTTGTCTCTTATATTTAACAATTTAGACTTAGCGAGCCAGGACGACAGGAGGGAACTGTCCGCGGTCACGTGTCAAGTTCAGTAAACAAACGATGGGAACGGCCGCTCTACGACTCCCTCGCACTGGTAAGCTACATAGTAGGCTGGTCTTACAACGTATACAACATGGGCATCTGCGACGCAGGATACATGATAGAGAGTGGAGAGGGGAAAAAGATTCCGCGCCCTTCTTCATGTTCATTTTCTTCTTTACCTCTCTCGTTTCCAACTATTCCCTCAACTGTTAATGATGTTCCTAGTGCTGGTACGAGTGTCAGTCCCCACAGACTGTATCACGACAATTAACACTACGCTTGACACTATTCCAGTCGCCACCACTACTGGCATCCGCCACGACCACTACTGGCCCCCGCCACGACCACTACTGGCCCCCGCCACGACCACTACTGGCATCCGCCACGACCACTACTGGCCCCCGCCACGACCACTACTGGCCCCCGCCACGACCACTACTGGCATCCGCCACGACCACTACTGGCCCCCGCCACGACCACTACTGGCCCCCGCCACGACCACTACTGGCCCCCGCCACGACCACTACTGGCCCCCGCCACGTCCACTACTGGCCTCCGCCACGTCCACTACTGGCCCCCGCCACGACCACTACTGGCCCCCGCCACGTCCACTACTGGCCCCCGCCACGTCCACTACTGGTCCCCGCCACCACCACTACTGGCCCCTGCCACGTCCACTACTGGCCCCCGCCACGTCCACTACTGGCCCCTGCCACGTCCACTACTGGCCCCCCCCCCCCCCCCCCCACGTCACTCCCCAAGCTCCCCCTGTAGGTTGGTGGCGAGAATGCTCATCCAGTCTCCATTTGCAATCTGCACCAGGCGAATAATCAAGGAAATGATCATATGACTTGCTCCTGTTCAAACCGGCACAAATGGTTTTTCTTGATCAATGGCCTTTTAAAGCTTACAAAGGCTGATAGGTCGTAAAAATCCATTCATCCATCAATCCATCCACCCATCATTTCACTCACCCACCCACCCATCCATCCATCCGTCCAACCATTCACACATTCACCCAACCATCCATCCATTCATCATCCACTCACCCACATCCATCCATCCATCCATCCATCCATCCACCAATCCATCCACCCACCCATTCACCCATCCATCCTCCCACCCACCCATCCATCCATCCATGCAGTCATCCAACCATTCCACCCTTCCATTCACTCAACCATCCATCCATCCATCCATCCATCCATCCACCCATCCATCCATGCACTCATCCATCCACCCATCCATCCACTCACCCACCCATACATCCACTCATTCATCCATTCATCCATCCATCCACCCACTCACCGAGCGCTAGGGCCTTCATCTGTCGTGGAGAGAGTTGAGTCTCACCGACGATGAGGGAAAAATTGCCTTTCCTGAAGTGTTGTGCCGCCTTCAGAAACTCCTCCTCGATGGCCGACCTGGTCTTGGACCCCTCCTCCTTTCCTGCGTCAGCCTCTGTCACATGGGGTTCCTCTGGAGGAGCCTGAGTCGGTGTCTCCTCTGAACTTTCCAGGCGCAGAGATCCCCCGAACCATTGGTGCACTAGGGTTGTCCTCGGGTCATTAGGCCGACAGACCGCGTTCTCTCTTCCAGACCTCACCCACAGCTCCTCAGCCCTGAAGTAGCTCTCCTCGTCGTCCCTGTTGGGAATGGCGGGGCAGCCCTTAGCCAGACTGCCCCTGACTTCGATGACGCCGACGACGAGTCCGTCCATGACGCAGTCCTTGTACTCGAACTGGGGTGGGAAGGTGAAGACGTCACGCTGGAAGAGGCACTGGTAGAGGTCGTCGCTCGAGCGCTCCGCGAGGCCGACTGGGGTGTGGGGAGGCTGAGGGTTGGGGGTGACGCCGACCAGGATGTGAGGCCTGCATAGGTACGGGGTGTTCCACAGACTCATGACGTCCTGGGTCAGCTTGCCCGGGTGGTCCTTGTAGACCGAGTCATCGGGGTGGAACATCAGGTCGTCCCCCTCGGGTTTGGTCAGCAGACGTCTCACGAGGGCTTCAGTGCTTTCCTCGGAGATGGATCTTTTGACGGGTGCGGGTTCCTCTGCCTTTTCCTCAGCTTTGATCTTTTCTTCTTCCTCGTCTTAATCTTCGCTGCCTCTCGAGGCCTTACGACGGTCCATGCCTGAGAGCTGGCACCTTGTTCTTCTTGATCTCGTGCTGCCGTCGCAAGCTCAGCTTGGGAACTGGGACTGTGGTCTTTCGGATCAGTGTCCTCGCTCGCCTCTTCCTTCCCTTTCTTCTTCTTTTTCTTTTTCTTCTTGTGGGCTTTCTTGATTCTGACTTTGCAGACGTTTCTCTCTGTAAAGACGTCGTACAGATCACTGTGCCTGTCGAAGAAACTTCGTAACGGTAGGCGATACACTTCGGCGAAGGAAGACTTCTCGGAGTTTCCAGTGGCAGCGGAGTAGTGTAATCGGAAAGTCTCCTCGACTTCCCGAAGAGTTTTCTCGGGTGGGTTTGGGACGCAGTTGGGATTGAGGATGCTGTTGATCATGGCCACCAGGACCTCCGTCTTGCCGAAGCCCTCTTGCTTTCCTCCTGAAAGTGCAATAAGTCTACAGTTTTCAACCAATGTTTATGATGATATTGCACAAAATTGCATTGCACATTCCCAGTCATGTAGACATGCACGCACAGACAACAACCTAAGACCTCAGAAACGCAATAAAGAGCAATGATACACGCTCCTCAAAAGCTCCCGCGTTTGAAGCATAAACTGGTTCTAGAGAGCTACCAAAAACTTGCCACACAGATCGTCGAAAGCTCTATTCAAGGTCAAGGTCGGTCAAAATGGAGAAGCTGTCGAGGACGTTGGAAAATCGAACTGAAAAATTCACGTAGTGATATGTTACGTATATGTAACGTATATGTTACGTATATGTTACGCATACGTTACGTGTATGTTACCGGCCCTCCCAAGAGAGTGAGTTTTCTTCTCCATTAAGATTTAGACTGTGGTTTACTTATCGTCGTGTCTGGAAAGACTTCAAACAGGTGGCCAGCACTCTCATTTGTTTCGTGAGTCTTTGTTTCGTCTCCTGATTAAGTATGTGTCTACTTTCCGCCAGTCTTTGTGAGGCATTCTCTTATCGCTTTTGACAGTAACCCTAGAAATGCCATTCCCTCGCAAGAGCGCATGCACTCTCTGCTCGACATTAGGCCAAACAAGAAAATAGTTGTGGTTATGGTTACCCCACCGACCCTAATCTTTCCCTGACCCTTTTTTCGATCAGGCAAAAAAACAAACAAGAGAGAATGGACTATAAGTTTTTGTAAGCAAACGGAAGGTTGATGAGGCTCCTTTTAGAAAGATTTTCGGTTGTGTTTCGGCACGTCGCAGACGCTGAACCAACACTCACAGAGTCGCAAAGAGAGGAAGGCGCATCATAGCTGTTCATGTTATACACGTGCCGTGGCTCAGTCCCTGGGATGGTAGAAATCTGTATGATTAACATCAAAGAATTTGTCGGTAGACAGACTGCGTGCCGTCCCATCTTCCCTGCCCTATGCGTGCTGTCCCACCTTCCCTGCCCTATACGTGCTGTCCCACCTTCCCTGCCCTATGCGTGCTGTCCCATCCTCCCTGCCCTATGCATGCTGTCCCATCTTCCCTGCCCTATGCGTGCTGTCCCACCTTCCCTGCCCTGTGTGTGCTGTCCCACCTTCCCTGCCCTGTGTGTGCTGTTCCACCTTCCCTGCCCTGTGTGTGCTGTTCCACCTTCCCTGCCCTGTGTGTGCTGTTCCACCTTCCCTGCCCTGTGTGTGCTGTTCCACCTTCCCTGCCCTGTGTGTGCTGCTCCACCTTCCCTGCCCTATGTGTGCTGTTCCACCTTCCCTGCCCTGTGTGTGCTGTTCCACCTTCCCTGCCCTGTGTGTGCTGTTCCACCTTCCCTGCCCTGTGTGTGCTGTTCCACCTTCCCTGCCCTGTGTGTGCTGTTCCACCTTCCCTGCCCTGTGTGTGCTGTTCCACCTTCCCTGCCCTGTGTGTGCTGTTCCACCTTCCCTGCCCTGTGTGTGCTGTTCCACCTTCCCTGCCCTGTGTGTGCTGCTCCACCTTCCCTGCCCTGTGTGTGCTGTTCCACCTTCCCTGCCCTGTGTGTGCTGTTCCACCTTCCCTGCCCTGTGTGTGCTGTTCCACCTTCCCTGCCCTGTGTGTGCTGTTCCACCTTCCCTGCCCTGTGTGTGCTGTTCCACCTTCCCTGCCCTGTGTGTGCTGTCCACCTTCCCTGCCCTGTGTGTGCTGTTCCACCTTCCCTGCCCTGTGTGTGCTGTTCCACCTTCCCTGCCCTGTGTGTGCTGTCCCACCTTCCCTGCCCTGTGTGTGCTGTTCCACCTTCCCTGCCCTGTGTGTGCTGTCCCACCTTCCCTGCCCTGTGTGTGCTGTTCCACCTTCCCTGCCCTATGTGTGCTGTCTCCACCTTCCCTGCCCTGTGTGTGCTGTCCACCTTCCCTGCCCTTTGTGTGCGTCTCCACCTTCCCTGCCCTGTGTGTGCTGTTCCACCTTCCCTGCCCTGTGTGTGCTGTTCCACCTTCCCTGCCCTGTGTGTGCTGTTCCACCTTCCCTGCCCTGTGTGTGCTGTTCCACCTTCCCTGCCCTGTGTGTGCTGTTCCACCTTCCCTGCCCTGTGTGTGCTGTTCCACCTTCCCTGCCCTGTGTGTGCTGCTCCACCTTCCCTGCCCTGTGTGTGCTGTTCCACCTTCCCTGCCCTGTGTGTGCTGTTCCACCTTCCCTGCCCTGTGTGTGCTGCTCCACCTTCCCTGCCCTGTGTGTGCTGTTCCACCTTCCCTGCCCTGTGTGTGCTGTTCCACCTTCCCTGCCCTATGTGTGCTGCTCCACCTTCCCTGCCCTGTGTGTGCTGTTCCACCTTCCCTGCCCTGTGTGTGCTGTCCACCTTCCCTGCCCTGTGTGTGCTGTTCCACCTTCCCTGCCCTGTGTGCTGTTCCACCTTCCCTGCCCTGTGTGTGCTGTTCCACCTTCCCTGCCCTGTGTGTGCTGCTCCACCTTCCCTGCCCTGTGTGTGCTGTTCCACCTTCCCTGCCCTGTGTGTGCTGTTCCACCTTCCCTGCCCTGTGTGTGCTGTTCCACCTTCCCTGCCCTGCTCCACCTTCCCTGCCCTGTGTGTGCTGCTCCACCTTCCCTGCCCTGTGTGTGCTGTTCCACCTTCCCTGCCCTGTGTGTGCTGTTCCACCTTCCCTGCCCTGTGTGTGCTGTTCCACCTTCCCTGCCCTGTGTGTGCTGTTCCACCTTCCCTGCCCTGTGTGTGCTGTTCCACCTTCCCTGCCCTGTGTGTGCTGCTCCACCTTCCCTGCCCTGTGTGTGCTGCTCCACCTTCCCTGCCCTGTGTGTGCTGTCCCACCTTCCCTGCCCTGTGTGTGCTGCTCCACCTTCCCTGCCCTGTGTGTGCTGTCCACCTTCCCTGCCCTGTGTGTGCTGTTCCACCTTCCCTGCCCTGTGTGTGCTGTTCCACCTTCCCTGCCCTGTGTGTGCTGTTCCACCTTCCCTGCCCTGTGTGTGCTGTTCCACCTTCCCTGCCCTGTGTGTGCTGCTCCACCTTCCCTGCCCTGTGTGTGCTGTCCCACCTTCCCTGCCCTGTGTGTGCTGTTCCACCTTCCCTGCCCTGTGTGTGCTGTCCCACCTTCCCTGCCCTGTGTGTGCTGTTCCACCTTCCCTGCCCTGTGTGTGCTGTTCCACCTTCCCTGCCCTGTGTGTGCTGTTCCACCTTCCCTGCCCTGTGTGTGCTGTTCCACCTTCCCTGCCCTGTGTGTGCTGTCCACCTTCCCTGCCCTGTGTGTGCTGTTCCACCTTCCCTGCCCTATGTGTGCTGTTCCACCTTCCCTGCCCTATGTGTGCTGTTCCACCTTCCCTGCCCTATGTGTGCTGTTCCACCTTCCCTGCCCTATGTGTGCTGTTCCACCTTCCCTGCCCTATGTGTGCTGTCTCCACCTTCCCTGCCCTATGTGTGCTGCTCCACCTTCCCTGCCCTGTGTGTGCTGTCCCACCTTCCCTGCCCTGTGTGTGCTGTTCCACCTTCCCTGCCCTGTGTGTGCTGTCCACCTTCCCTGCCCTATGTGTGCTGTTCCACCTTCCCTGCCCTGTGTGTGCTGCTCCACCTTCCCTGCCCTATGTGTGCTGTTCCACCTTCCCTGCCCTGTGTGTGCTGTCCCACCTTCCCTGCCCTATGTGTGCTGTTCCACCTTCCCTGCTCTATGTGTGCTGTTCCACCTTCCCTGCCCTATGTGTGCTGTTCCACCTTCCCTGCCCTGTGTGTGCTGTCCCACCTTCCCTGCCCTATGTGTGCTGTCCCACCTTCCCTGCCCTATGTGTGCTGTTCCACCTTCCCTGCCCTATGTGTGCTGTTCCACCTTCCCTGCCCTGTGTGTGCTGTTCCACCTTCCCTGCCCTATGTGTGCTGTTCCACCTTCCCTGCCCTGTGTGTGCTGTCCCACCTTCCCTGCCCTGTGTGTGCTGTCCCACCTTCCCTGCCCTGTGTGTGCTGTCCCACCTTCCCTGCCCTATGTGTGCTGTCCCACCTTCCCTGCCCTGTGTGTGCTGTCCCACCTTCCCTGCCCTATGTGTGCTGTCCCACCTTCCCTGCCCTGTGTGTGCTGCTCCACCTTCCCTGCCCTATGTGTGCTGTCCCACCTTCCCTGCCCTGTGTGTGCTGTTCCACCTTCCCTGCCCTGTGTGTGCTGCTCCACCTTCCCTGCCCTATGTGTGCTGTCCACCTTCCCTGCCCTGTGTGTGCTGTCCCACCTTCCCTGCCCTATGTGTGCTGTCCCACCTTCCCTGCCCTATGTGTGCTGTCCCACCTTCCCTGCCCTATGTGTGCTGTCCCACCTTCCCTGCCCTGTGTGTGCTGTCCCACCTTCCCTGCCCTATGTGTGCTGTCCCACCTTCCCTGCCCTATGTGTGCTGTCCCACCTTCCCTGCCCTATGTGTGCTGTCCCACCTTCCCTGCCCTGTGTGTGCTGTCCCACCTTCCCTGCCCTGTGTGTGCTGTTCCACCTTCCCTGCCCTATGTGTGCTGTCCCACCTTCCCTGCCCTATGTGTGCTGTCCCACCTTCCCTGCCCTATGTGTGCTGTCCACCTTCCCTGCCCTATGTGTGCTGTCCCACCTTCCCTGCCCTATGAGCACTTGGGGAATCCTCAATCTTAGTTTTTTTATTTACGTTTTCAGCGACATAAATATTTATTTATGCTCGAGCTAACCTACTCAATGTTCAGGTCGACCTACCAACCCCCTCCACACACCCCTCTCCTCAACTCCCCCTCTACACCCCCTCCACACACCCCTCTCCTCAACTCCCCACCCCCCAAACCTAATCCACCATCCCTTAATAGGACACTTCCTGTGCTCTTTCTCAACATGCCGATGTTGCAGTCTCAAATGTTTGTCGACTATAAGCCGCACTTTTCTCTCCATTTTGTCTTATTTTATAAAAAAATATTTAAGTCTATATTTTAGCCAAGAACGCTTCAAAGTAAACTAGAGAGAGTGAGTGAGCGATTGAATGTGCGTGCGTGTGCGTGTGTGTGTGAAGGAAAAGGTAGAGGTCGGGGTGGGGGGGGATGACAGCTAGAGAAACCAGGCCAACATAACTTCACTCCATGAACTGCCTCAGTGTTGAGACTACCTACATTTTCAGTTTCGTGCACCTCGTGTTCTGATCTGGAGTGCTTCTCCGCACCACGCCAGACAGTGTGTGCAAAGGGTGACACGTTCTGCATGACCCTGGTGGTGGATGACAGTGCTGGCAACAGAGTCATCTCCAAAGGGTGAGTCCTCTTCCTTCATGTCCTTGTCCTTCCTTCCACCTTTACATCTCTGTCTTGTCCTCTTTCCTCGTACCTCTGGTGTGTGTGTGTGTGTGTGTGTGTCTGTGTCTGTGTGTGTGTGCGTGCTTGTGTGAGTGTGTGTGTGTATGTGTGTGTGTGTGTCTGTCTGTGTGTGTGTGTGTGTGTGTGTGTGTGTGTGTGTGTCTGTGTGTGCGTGCTTGTGTGTGAGTGTGTGTCTGTGTGTGTGTCTGTCTGTGTGTGTGTGTCTGTGTGTGTGTGTCTGTGTCTGTGTGTTTGTGTGTGTGTGTGAGAGTCTGAGTGTGTCCGTGTGTGTCCATGTGTGCTTAAAGCCCTCGGCATGTAATTGTAAATTTGATTAAAGACAGTAGTGAGTACGTAAAGGCTGTCAAATCAATCAGATACCAGGTCCCCACCAACTGCGTGAAACGTACAAAATATTCATGTTTGTTAGAAAGTTCAACAGCTCGCAGAGTACTGAGCAGAATACATTGCAGTTACTGAGCTGCACTTTGCCTCTGAAAACCGAGATCAAAAGTCTGTCAGGTTTTCTGTTCTAGGCACAGGTGCTAATGGGGGAACCAGCGGATAATGAGTTCATAATCACCTAGGGGTACGGGGCTACCAGGCGAGGGTGCCATGAAAGATATAGCGATACATGTATACATCATTCTCACATCATCACAGTGCTCACCTTTAGGTGACTCCTGTCTTCAACACTTGCAGCTGCACCAACACCACCCACTGCACCACGGACTACTACCAAAACACCAGGGTGCAACCCCTCTGCCGAGTGGTGGACCACCAGGTCACCGGAAGTGACCTTCGCTGCTTCTTCTGCTGCAAGGGAGATAACTGCAACACAGGTCCCAACCTCCAGCCGGAAGCCAGCACTCTCTTCAACACGACAGCTGGATAGAGCGGTCCTGGCGACGGAGAACAGTTTTGCTGGTGGAATGGTTGACCAATGAAAATGGGTTGCTGTGGCTACGTGCTTTTTTCGCAACTATTTTCGTATTTCAGCTCTGGGTTTGGGTGAGAATAGCGTACCAAATTCCTGTTTAGAAAAGATTTTACACTGGTGTGAAAAATGACATTTTCGTGGGATTAAAAATTTTTTTTTTTGCCTGCATGAGAGAAAATAGTCATTTTCTTCCAAATGTGGTAGTAAGCCATTTTTCATAACCGTGAGTACTGAATATAATTTGATTTTAAAATCTCTACTTTCACAGTAAAATATTATTTCATAAGTTTACCAAATTAATGTTGCAGGGCCAACATTTAACAAAAGCAGTCCCTGTTTGTATACAATTTATTTGGTCTCGTTAAGGCCGATTGTTCCAGCTGAGTTTGAAGGATGGTCAAGACAAACCTTGGTGATGCGTGGACAACTGCAGAGTAAATAAAATCGAAAATTTTGCAAGTGTTGTTTTGTTACTTCAGGCTTATTACACAGTTCACTTGGAATAGTGTCCCACTTCCATAGCTCCTCTTTCTGGCAGAGGACTGAACGGCACCAAAACGGTAAGGCCCCACCGCCAGTGCCTGCCTACCCCCCCCCCCCCCCCCCCCTTAAAAAAGTACTGTACGATAGTTGTGGTTACGGTAACACCCTCTCCCCCCTTCCTTTTCTGTCGACCCTAAACGAGAGAGGGCCTTTGTTGTGCAAGCTGTAGTGAAAGGAAATATTTACAGACCCAAAGTATGCCCTACATATTGGTGGAGGCGTCCGACTTATGACGTGAATATGAACATTATGCACTGTATTTCAAACTGCGTTTTTACTTAAAGAAATCATGGTTAATATCTACTGCTGTTTCAATCTGGCCTCCTAATATATAATATTACAGATTAGGCCCACCTATTTTCCCATCTTCTCTCTCTCTCTCTCCTCTCTCTCTCTCTCTCTCTCTCTCTCCCCCCCCCCCCCTCCCCCCTTTTCGCCCCCATGTTGCCTTAACCACAACCATTATTTAAGCTTGCTTTTTTTGGCCTTAAGAACACTAGTACATTCTCTACAGTGCAAAGTGAAGAGAGAGATAAATGGGTAATTCATGCAGAAGCTCGAGATGTTGAGTTGGGGAAATAGTTTTCCGTTTCCATCTACACTGGAGCAGCAGGCCACAGAGGATGTGGTGGTGGGGGGGGGGGGGGGGGGGAAGGAGGATTTGGGGAAAACCATTCTTGAAGCAGCAGCACCCAAGTTTCCAACACTACGTAGCACATACATACTCGCATGCTTATCTCCCCTTGCCTTATGGAAGGAAACTTGAGTACAAGTCTGGTCATACTGAAATGCTCACTCTCAAATGGTTATATAATGCTCTACACTGGTAAACATGCATTTCAAAATCTGAGCAATAATACCTATGCTGCAGACGGAATTCCCCACCAACAACGTTTTGAGCAGTAACTTATCTTTGTTACTTCCATTGATAACCTTCGAGATAGGCGTTTTTGAAGCATGACTGCAAGTTTAAAACGATAAATTAATTGGACACTAAATTTTAGCAACAGCCAGATAATAGACTGGAGTCCCCCAACTAATATACACCGCACACCTTCAACTGTCTGTAGCTATCTTTCCCTCAAAGTGGATCCAGCGAATGTTTCACTCGTTCCTGGAAGAGCACACAATGATTGCCATGACAATTTCCCATTACTTGACCAATGATTGCCATGACTATTTCCCATTACTTGACCAATGATTGCCATGACTATTTCCCATTACTTGACCAATGATTGCCATGACAATTTCCCATTACTTTACCAATTCAGCAGGCAAATGACGCCCCAACCCCACCCCACAACTCCATAATAGCACTGCCTCGAAATACGGGGGAGTGAGAGTTATCCGTCCTTGCGCTAGCATGCGTAAACAGCCAGGAAAGGTTCAGGTGCCTACACACGTACCGTTTTTCAAGCCGGTTTTGCTCCCGATCCGGCTGACCGTGCGTGTAAAAAGCGGGTTGACAGCCACACGCAACGATTACACCCACACCGCGAACTGGAGCGATGTTCATTTACGCGAAGCAAAGTCAGAATTTAGAGTTACGTCCCTTTCATGAGACTATGACAACAGACGCTTCGTGTAGGCTGCAGCTCAATCAATGCGAAGACGCAACGATAAAATTCGATCCGCAGACAGATGCTTTCGGCGTGTAGATGAATGTGTGTGACCTGCATTGCGAATTGTAAAATGTACCATCTTCCACGAACTATTCATGCATTCAACATATAGCTTTGATAAATTAATGCCAACACTCGCTTTCGACGTGAAGGCTGTAGCTGCCTGTATGCGAAGCCGCAACGATAAAAGTCGATCTGCGGACATGCTTTCTCGGCGTGTAGGTGAATGCGTTTGACCTGCATTGCGAATTGTAAAATGTACCATCTTCCACGAACTATTCATGCATTCAACATACAGCTTTGATAAATTAATGCTGTTCATGGCTTACATTTTCTTTGGATGGGCTTTTAGTATCCCCAAATACACCTTTTTATGTGCGAAGCGAGGACAGCGTCAGCCATTAAAATTGGCGACTAGTCGCCAGAACGCGAGATCTCGCGTCGCCGGGCATGTGAACCGGTCCGGACGGGGTCGAAAAATAGAGCCAGCCCTAGTCACAAGAACCGTGCCGGATTAGTCCGCGGCTTCGATTTTTGACCGGATCGGCAGCAAAACCGGGGGACAACCGGTACGTGTGTAGGCGCCTTTCCGGTTTGTGGCCAACATGGCGACGCGCAGTAAAAAGATCTGTGGTGGAGGAAAAGCTAGCTTACTGTGTATGCTGTTCAAATTACTCTGGGAAGGTAGTTGATGGGAGGATTGTAAAACTACACAAACTACCAACTAACAAAATACTCAGGCAAGCATGGGAGCAACGTTTACGGCTGGTTCTTCTTCTTCTTTCTTTAGACTGCCGCCTTCAGCAAGGTGAAGATTCTGCAGACGCGGAGAGAGGTTGCGAAGTGGAGGATTTGGAAGGGAAAGCTGCCAGATGACCAGCGGAAAATATGGTCGGGATAAACAGGGGGGGGGGGGGGGGGGGGCGGTATAGGGGAAAGGTGCTAGATCTGGGTTTTGAAGGCCTCCAGGGAGGGGCTGAGAGCGACCTCAGCTGGGATCTAAGTTTCCAGTCCACGATGGTACTGGGAAGAAGGACTTCTGGCAGTAGGCTGTACGGCATGACGGTATCTGGTAGGCAGCTGCGTGAAGACCTCTGGTGCTTCTAGTGGTAGGGTTTGCGGTGGGGTGGTTTCGGGTGTTTATCGTCAGCAGTCCATTGGTGTATTTGTACATAGTAATGAGGCGGGCTTTACGGCACCATTCTTGGAGTGTGGGCCACTGCAGGTGTTCCAACATGATGTCCATGCTCGAGGTCTTCTGGTGGCGGTTGACAATCCAGCGTGCTGCTCGATCTGCACTGTACAGCCTCGAGGCGGTCCACGTCCTTGCTGTAGTAGGGGTCCCACACAGGGTTTGCGAACTCCATGGGGGTTCGGACCAGGGCAGAGTAGGCTCGCTGCCTCGCCTCCTGAGAGCCGACTCGCAGGTTTCGGCGAAGGAAACTGAGCATTTGATTTGCCTTGTAGGTGACATTTGAGACGTGAGTGTCCCACCTCAGGTCGTGGGACAGGGTCACTCCGAGGTACTTGGCCTCTTTGACGGTGCTGAGAGTGTGGGCATGCAGTTTGTAAGAGGACGTCATGGGGTTTCTCTTTCTGCACACTGGGAGAGTCTGGCACTTCTCCGGGTGGAAACTCATCAGCCACTTCTGCTCCCACTCAGCGAGGCGATTTAGATCCTCTTGAAGGGCTTGCTTGTCGCTGGCGGAGCTGATAGTCTTGTGGCAGAGAGTGTCATCAGCAAGCAGGCGAGAAGTGGAAGTGAGGCCAGCAGGGAGATCATTGAATGAAGGCAGCACTGTTTGAAGCTGATAGCTCTTGCACACATTTGATGGAAATTACTGGCGATGTAGTTTGAAAGTTTGTTTATTCTTGTGGAAAAAAACTGTCAGACAGAAAAAAGATGAGAATGTGTTATGTAATATCATGAGTCCGTGCGGAAGAGAGAACATTGGGTTTGCTTGTAGAAAGGAAAACATTCTGAGGAAAAATCTTGTGGAACAGAGCAAAACACGTGCGCTCTTTTGTTTCTGAAGCTACCTGACTTTTGAATAATTAAGAGACTGTAGAGCACAACTTGTATTTTCACACTTCTGTTTATCCCATGCTTCCTTTTCTTGATATGCATAGGCTTCTTTTTTATACTGATGTTACACACAGTGAAAGTAAGTGTTGTCATATAACCATTGGCCTTTATTCTTCTTACTGACTTTATGCAGATGAGATTTTTTTCTTGTGCTCCCTCACTTTGCTGTTGATATTTGTGAGTATTTATTTGGGAAAATGACTCAAAAAGTTCCAAATGGATTGTGGTGAAATTGGGTGCAAGGTCAGGGTTTCACCCCAGGAACAATCTGTGAAATTGTGGAGCTCATCTGTTATGTTGTTTTGCAATTACAAGCAAGAAGAGAACTGTTATCACACATATCACAGAGCTAATGATTTCAAACTACTGATGATGGGGTCGTTTGCATTCCGCACTCATAGACCTCCAGAAGCTTCTAAACTGAATGACTCCATGGAAGAGAAATTGTGGCTTCCTTGGTGGAGGTTCTCAGTCTCAGAGTGCTCTCTAGTATTCATGTTATCCTGTTGGCTGTGTGTGTGTTTGCGTGTTTGTGTGTGTGTGTCTGAATAGTAGCAAGAGAAATGTTCCTGGGATCTATTTTATCATATTGTATTGCATTGCATTGCATTGTATTGTATTGTATTTTCCCTTAGCTTTTTGCTAATCCTGCTGACTAACCTACACCTGGCTAAATGTTGTCCAGTAGTATAGACCAGTTAGTACAGAACTTGCTACAGGAGAATATTTGATGTCAGCACACAATTCTAATTCATGAACCTGTTGACCATTGCAATAGCTATAAGCAGTCCTAAGCAGAGATGCATGTACTGATGAAGCCAAGTTGACTTTGTCTTCTTTTTTTCATTGTGAAGACTTTCGCATGTCAGTGTGAGGAGGTTGCTATGTGAGAATTACCCAGTGGATGAGGGGTCAGAGACCCAAAAAGACTAGAAGCTGGAAAAAGGTGGAGAAAGCACATGGAGAGCATGCAGTGCATGAATGTAGAATGTCACTGGACTCTCCACTTGAAATCCCCCTGCAATTAAGTTGGGTGTAAGAATAGACCCACTGTCTCCCTAAGGGATTCATAAGAGGTGAAAAACTAGAAAAGATGTGATGTGACTTTTCTTATTCCAACCTGCTCTAATTATTGTGACCAATGGCCTTACATAGCCTACAGAGGGTGATGGTCCATAAAAATGCATCCATCCCTCCATCTTGGAAAGTGGGTGGTCTGTGTTCTTGCAGCATGTGTGTCTTGAGTGTGCTTCCTGTCCTTGCAGAGGTGATGGGATGAAGCTGTAAGGTGTGGAACCTGCAGATGGCACAAGGGCATGCAGGAATAAGCTGGACCAGACTGAACTGCTAGGAAGTGCCTATTGGTTGTGAAAACTGTACTGCCAAGTTTTGATGACTGCTTTGTGGCCATGCCATGGGGCATTTGTGAGTGCAAAGAGAACTAACTGAGTAGCGTTAGTCATATTTGGCTCATTTTTACTCTGCTTGTAATGAAGCATTTGACTTATTTTCATGACATGGAAATTTGTAGGACTGAAAGGGCCAATAAAGAGTGTTTCCTGAATCTTCAGTGTTGAGTGCTTGTGTCCCACTAACATGCATTATAAGGATACAAACACACATGGATGCATGCACATTTGCATTCACAAGCAGGCGTGTACATATAATATATACATGCATACACCTAGATGTATGCACAAAGTCAAAGGAGGAACATGCCCTATCAAAATATAATAGTCATATGCCCTGGGGGACAAGGAGGATAGTGAAGCATTGCATAGGTTGGTCAGTTTTCCTTTTGAACGGTCAAGCGTACATCTGAAGAGTGAGGAAAAAAACACACCACCCTTGAACGTTGATAGCTAATTTTGCTGCGGTGAACGCTGGCAAGGCAAATTGGTTCAAGGGAGGTCACTCTACTACAGGATGTCTGTCAGGAAGTTGACCCTGCGGCTGCTTTCAAGGTGAAGGTCGATTTGTAACGGTTCAACATGGCGTTCAACAGTTCACACACAGCCTTCGCATAGAAGACGTTGTTAAATGTCTGTCTAGAAAGAGCAAGAAC
Source organism: Theodoxus fluviatilis (assembly GCA_034096865.1). NCBI lineage: Eukaryota > Metazoa > Mollusca > Gastropoda > Cycloneritida > Neritidae > Theodoxus > Theodoxus fluviatilis. The sequence continues at coordinate 39,537 of JAWQFJ010003062.1, forward strand.
CGACTGTGTGTACGGCAAGGATCTTCTGGTGCGGTAAGTGAGTCTTTTTTGGTCAGTCGCTGCCAGTCACTGTGTTTGCGGTTCTGTCCCTATATGTATTATTAGGAGGCGTCGTGAGCACTGTGACTGTGTCAGTGTGTGACGTCAGTGTGTGTAAAAGCTTCTCTTTTACTGCCCAGCACTGCATAAAATTCGAAGGAAAAACAGACGGATTCTTGATTGTTTATTTTTCTTGACGCTACAGTTCATAGCAGATCTGCAAGACAGTATATCAAAAGAAATCAGAATGAGGAATTTGATAAAAATACAGTAAATATTTTATCTTTTCACCAGAAATGAAGAAACGCTAAGCATATCCGGATATCCCCAAAGACCCTATATACACACTAATAATGGCGTGTTTGTTTGGCCGAAAATCTCGAGAGAATCGCGAGGGCTAGGTGTGCCTACGTTCATTGTTCAAAAGGACGCACTCGCCGTAAAGGCGGGAAGCCGAGAGAGGTCCGAAGCTCCCTCGATCCTTCCCGCTACAGTGACCGATGAACCAAAATGGCGGAGACAGTGCGAGTTGGTGTTCGGAGATAAGACATAAGTGCCTGTAGTGTAATCATGTGCTTCTCAGGGTTCGAGAATGGGAAAGTGTACGTACACGGAAGCATTTTCTGTTCGAGTGTTCATTTGTATATTTAGAGGAGTAGGTGTATTGGATATTTCTGGACATACACTGCCGAATTTTTATATATATATATAATATAATATTATACTCTAAGACCGCGCACTCGAACGATTTTGATGGAGGAGAGGGAGAGGAGGAGGAAAGAGACGGTGGAGAAAGAGGGGAAAGAAATTTGGGTAATCAGGCACGGGAGAGTGGTGGACACAGCAAGGACATGGGAAGAGACCCTCAAAACTCCAAGCGGGCTGATGAAAGACCAGAACCTCCAGCCAAAGAGCGGTTAGCCGACGTGGGACGGGGCGTGACCAACTGTAGACAAGCTAGTCAACCTGTACATAGAGACAGAACTGTAAATAGTGTAAATATTTCTCTTAAACCCAGCAAAGGTAAGCAAGCTAGTCAACCTGTACACAGACAGAACTGCAAATAATGTAAATAGTTCTCTTAAACCCAGCAAAGGTAGAAGAGTAAATCAACCAGTACATAGAGCTAGTACTGTAAACAACGCAGACAGTTCTTCTAAACCCAGCATCTTGAAGTGCTTTTACACAAATGCAGACTCTGTGATCAATAAAAGAAGTGAACTTTTAACTATGATAGAATGCGAGTGCCCAGACATTGTCTGTGTTACAGAAACGTTGCCAAAAAATCATAAAGGACAAATACAGCCAGCGGAATTGCAGCTCCCAGACTTTGATTGTTTTCATAATCTGAGTGTTGTGGACAGTCAGAGAGGTGTCACCTTGTGGATCAGAAAAAAATATACAGCACAACCAGTGAAATTGACAAAAAAGAATGAGGCAGCTAATGATAGGTACTGGCAGCCAAAATTTTGACTCAGAGATTGTTTTGTTTTTATGTGTTGTGCTTTCACTACTTGATGAAAGAATTAAAATAAAACAAAAATGAAGTGTCTATCTTGATTCGTTCTGGAGATACAGCATTTATTGTATATGGAAACGCGAAACGTAGAGTAATACTAAATATTTTCCAAACTTTGCAGCCTAACAGTCCTCTAATCATACAAGGTACACAGCATATATTGCCTAATTCCAAATCAATATATTGTAGGTAGTTCATGTAAGCAAAATGAAGCCATTCTTTAATGCAGTTCCAGTACAACAGGGTGCTGAATATGGCCCAAAATAAGAATTTTCAACGTGCAAAACATCACCGAGGACCATATTTGAAGGCCTGCTGAACAAAAACCATTGAAGTGAGCCCTATCAGACTTATTATACCAGAAGACTATCATATAATTTGACACTATTTTTTTCCAAGATACAAAAAAGCTTACAGTTCAAGATATTGTGTTATCAATTTGAGGAAAACCCCGATTTGCGTGATGGAAAAAAGTGAAATTATGAGGGTACTTGACTGAAAAGCTTATTATCTCAAAATCTATATGAGATACTTGCATAAAATTTGGTGTCTGGCTTTGTTATAGTTTTACCTTTGCAAATGAACAGAAATTTACCAGAAAAGTGCATATAGTTTTTAGCCAGTCTATTTTTAGTAACAAATAAGGCGTGATTCTGCGGGGGCATGGCTCACTGAAAATCTTCCTATCTAAAAAACTATATCAGTTACCAGCATGAAATATTATATTGCATGTGGCTCAGTAATAGTTTGAACTTTGCAAATTAACATAGATTTAAAATATAGGTTAACAAAATATCTTGCTAATTAATTTTTATTAAAAAAACATTGCGGCTCTGTGGACAATAGATATAGCATAGGAAGTTGATAGGCCATAACATACATCCATCCATCCATCCATTCAACCAACCATCCATTCATCCATCCATCCACCTATTCATGCATCCAATCATCCATCCATCCAAGAAAACCTTGAAATATGTGCCTATTAGTATTGTATTGATGATTTTTTTCATGTGGATGTTTAATTTGGAAAGTGTTTCATTTATTTGGCATGTTTATGACACAATGTCCCTCTTCTACTCTTCCTTTGGATGAAATGCTCTTGCTCCATAGCTGTCCAAGAAGAAACTCTAGTTTGCTGAAATAGAAATTGAACCTTCGTTTCAAGTGTAGTGTGTGTGTGTGTGTGTGTGTGTGTGTGTGCGTGCATGTGTGTGTGTGTGTGAGTGGGAGAGAGAGAGAGAGAGAGAGAGAGAGAGAGAGAGAGAGAGAGAGAGAGAGAGAGAGAGAGCTCGGACGCTGGAATTGTGCATAGTCTAAAATAAAACAGAAAAATAAAATAGCATTGCATTTCTATAAAAGGTCATTAATATTTTTTTAACATGTCAGCAGTTTGGCTGCGTACCTCAGAGATGAGAATCAGATGTTATTGGCACGTGTGTGTATACATCCAAACACATGACTATTCGATATGGGATCGCACTTCGGTCTATGATAGACATCGATTTTTGTTTTCGAACACCCTGCTAAAATTCAACAAAACACTTATTTATGTTGTTTATAACATACAGACATTCCTGTCATAATATTTTGATGATAACAATCAGCAGAAAGAAAAATACGATAGGCCTACACTTCGAATGCACATATATATACACAACACACAACTTTGACCCGGTCACGTGGCAAACATTTGCTGTTAATTCTGCGTAAACTTTGCCATGAATAGCAAAAAATAGCTTTAATAACTTGCAGTACTGGTAACTTAATGAGTTTAGACATCGAATTAGGCTACTTATCAAGACTAGACTTGATGCTGCAAACAAATAACTCCGATTTGCCACAACCGCTCGTAGATGCGTAGTCCGCCATGATGCGTTCCACTACCAGTGCGCGGAGAGTACTCGTCTCCGTTTGGCTCGCGCTGCGCGAGCATTCATTTGTCCGACACGTTTCATATATCGTTAAATTCGGCATAAAATGAGCTTTAATTTCCGTCTTTATTGTATATAATCCGTTGAGTAGTTCCAGAGATATGAGCTTTTGAAAATTAGACATATTTTCAGATAGAATTTTCTTTAACTTAATCGCCTTATTTTGGAAAAATATTTATACGAGAATAAACTGTGGAGCTTCGTCTTGCTGACTCAGTAATTCGCATACTTGGAATGGGTTTCTTGACGGCGCGAAAGGTATTGTTTCTAACACACTGTAAATATGCTCGGTGAAATACGCCATTCCGACTGATGACGCGAAGCGTATTTTGTGTTTCATCTAGTACTTTTAGTGCATTCGCACAAGTACCACAGATCACAGACAACATAAAAAACAGCACAGAACGACAGATGAAGGTTGAAACTTTATTTTGCACATAGTTTTGGTGCGAAACTTTTCAATTTAAATATATAAACATCACGGGGTAAATCATCAATTTTTAGCCTGCAGGCACCTTTCCCGGCAAAACTGGCTGCGGCTGCCAGTACCTATTCAGAGACTTAAATTGATGATAGCTGGATTGAATAACACAGTTGTTATTAAATTTGGGTGTTGTTTTCGTGTCTGCACTCAAACTTCGAAATGTGGTCATGACACAGAAAGTAAATGCCGTCTGTCAAGATCCACACAATCGCCTTAAAAAAAAAAAAGCTCTCGCAAGCACATGCTCAAACTATTTTTCTTTTCATTTTCAATTTTTTATTTCAATTATTACTCTGATGCGTGCACAACAGAAAAAATAATGAAAATCAACACAGTAAACAAGTAATTTGAACACAAAGTTTACACACATCCAAGAGCTCAGTTATCGTGAAACCTGCCTAACTCAGGATATCTTGTCCTATCCCGGATCCATCTGGGATGCCCCATTTATCACATGTTGCTTTATGAAGTTGGATGGCCACTGGAATAGTGAGTACACTTCTCCATAATGAAGGTAAAGGAGTGCTCTTTTTTATTTTGCAACTTTTCCACCCTTTCATGGGTGCCCAAACTGCACACATTTACTCCCTGGTCATCAGGCTACCTCTTTTTTATCATTCCAACATCATCTCAACACCATCTCAACACCATCTCAACTCCCTGGGGAGCATGCAATCAGGCTGCGGTTGAACGCACCAAAGTGAGCTTGCACAAATGTTCAGCTCAGCCCTCACAGTTACCGGTTTTACTCCTGGGTGGGGAGAAACAATGTGAGAAAGAATCTTGCTTAAGGATGCAGCTCTTGAATCTGTGCAGCTTCGAACACCGCACCAACTAGCCACAAGCTACTGCAGGTCAAGCGTGCTGGCCACTCACCCACGGAGCCCCAGGCACTACCCATATGGGGCCCATTTCCGTAGCTCCGATGGCACTTACTGTATTCTCTTGAAAAGGATGCACACCCTGCTCCCAGCCTACCATTCCCTTTGAAGAACCAAATAGGCGTCTGCATGAACTTACATTTGTGGTCAAAGACAGGCCTTGGATGCTAGGTTCTCACTCAACACAGTGCTAGTAGTTAGGTCTGTCACAGTGCTAGTAGTAGTTAGGTCTGTCACAGTGCTAGTAGTTAGGTCTGTCACAGTGCTAGTAGTTAGGTCTGTCATAGTGCTAGTAGTTAGGTCTGTCACAGTGCTAGTAGTTAGGTCTGTCACAGTGCTAGTAGTTAGGTCTGTCACAGTGCTAGTAGTTAGGTCTGTCACAGTGCTAGTAGTTAGGTCTGTCACTCACAGTGCTAGTAGTTAGGTCTGTCACAGTGCTAGTAGTTAGGTCTGTCACAGTGCTAGTAGTTAGGTCTGTCACAGTGCTAGTAGTTAGGTCTGTCACAGTGCTAGTAGTTAGGTCTGTCACAGTGCTAGTAGTTAGGTCTGTCACAGTGCTAGTAGTTAGGTCTGTCACTCACAGTGCTAGTAGTTAGGTCTGTCACAGTGCTAGTAGTTAGGTCTGTCACAGTGCTAGTAGTTAGGTCTGTCACAGTGCTAGTAGTTAGGTCTGTCACAACTCAACACAGTGCTACTTCCTAATGTAATAGCCTGGGCTATCGCAGTGGGTGAAATCGCCATCTTCACAACTTTCCTTGTTGTCGGGTGAGAGACCAACTGGTGCTCAGAATGGTTTTGGGGGCCTGCTGGGTTGTGGCACGCACGCATGCAAGTTCATCTTTGGTAAGCATGGTTACAACATCAGAGAATTTTGTCAATACCGTAGCTGCATTCATGTTGAGGAAAAGGTGGTCTTCAGAAAAGTTCTATCAAATGCATTTGTTTTTCCACATTTCTTGAAGCTTCTTGATGTGACCCCATCCTTCCTTTATCTGACCCAGTGCCACTGTTTTCAGTGGAGCCTAACTGACCCCATGCTTCGTTGTGTTTACTGGGTTTGTCATCAACCACTTGTTCTACGCTTCTGCGAGGGTTTTAAGATACGGCACAAACAATTGCCTGATTGCCCAGAGCAACCAAATGTTCTCTTTGGGCAATGAAAAGTCAATCTAGACTTTCCCGAACAAGCAACAACATTTTCCTCTGATTTATTATAGAATGTAAGCACACAGCGGATTGAAAACTGGATGCACAATGACACAGCTGTGCAGTTTGCCTGACCCTCATGATGACATGTTTGTTGCTAAAGTCATATTTAAAAACTAAGAGACACTGACTGATGTTTATTTGACTAGTGTGATAACTGTAGTGGGCCAGACATTTTTCTGGCCTGTGGGTGGGCAACTGAAATACCTCATCCATCATACATTTCTAAGGGAGGGTAGAGATTCATTTTACGAAATAATCAAAATGCCAAGAAGGAGAAAACCACACACTGAGGTTTAGATGATATTGATGACAGTGGCAAGTGAGAAAGAGAAAGAGAGAGGGAGGGAGGGAGGGAGGGGGAGAGAGAGAGAGAGGGAGGGAGGGAGGGAGGGGGAGAGAGAGAGAGAGGGAGGGAGGGAGAGAGAGAGAGAGAGAGAGAGAGAGAGAGAGAGAGAGAGAGAGAGAGTGATAACTGTAGTGGGCCAAACATTTTTCTGGCCTGTGGGTGGGCAACTGTGGTGGGCCAAACATTTTTCTGGCCTGTGGGTGGGCAAGTGTGGTGGGCCAAACATTTTTCTGGCCTGTGGGTGGGCAAGTGAATTTTCAATCTGCCTATCAGAACAGGTAAGCAGTTTTGAGAAGCTATGTCGGAGCCTAAAAAGACTTCCTTGAACTAATCTAGACTAGAGCCAGCAGTCAGCGGTGCCTGGAGGGCTTGCAGTGCATGATGACAGGAGATGTGGGCCACTTTGTTTCAGGAGCAACACCACTGCAGGCTCTGTTACCTGAACTGCATGGCGCTGCGAGACTCGGCCTCCGTCTTTTGCCAGCTGCTGCAGTCCCTGTCCAGCAACTCCCGCCTGCCTCGTACTGACCCCCAACGTCAGCTGGAAAAACTTATCTCCAGCTCCAAACTGCCCATGTAGGTTATGTGTGTGAGTGTGTGTGTGTGTGTACTCATGTGTATTTCTCTCTGCCTCCCTCTCTTTCTCTGTCTCTCTCTGTCTCTCTCTCTGTCTCTCTCTCTCTCTCTCTCTCTCTCTCTCTCTCTCTCTCTCTCTCTCTCTCTCCCTCCCTCCCTCCCCTCTCTCTCCCTCCCCTCTCTCTCCCTCCCCTCTCTCTCTCTCTCTCTCTCTCTCCCCTCTCTCTCACTCTCTCTCCCCTCTCTCTCACTCTCTCTCCCCTCTCTCTCACTCTCTCTCCCCTCTCTCTCTCTCTCTCTCTCTCCCCCCCTCTCCTCTCTCTCTCTCTCTCTCTCTCTCTCTCTCTCTCTCTCTCTCTCTCTCTCTCTCTCTCTCTCTCTCTCTGTCTCTCTCTCTCTCTCTCTCTATCTCTCTCTCTCTCTCTCTCTCTCTCTCTCTCTCTCTCTCCCTCCCTCCCTCCCTCCCTCCCTCCTCCCTCCCTCCCTCCCTCCCTCCCTCTCTCTTTCTCTTTCTCACTTGCCACTGTCATCAATATCATCTAAACCTCAGTGTGTAGTTTTCTCCTTCTTGGCATTTTGATTATTTCGTAAAATGAATCTCTAGCCTCCCTTAGAAATGTATGATGGATGAGGTATGAATATGACAATGTTACATCAGCTGCTGACAGTGGGAGATGTATGGTAGAAGCATTACATAGTTATTTTACTTTGTGTTGACAGAGGGAAATGTATGTTAGATGCATTACTTAGTGGTTACATTGTGTGTTGACAGTGGGAAATGAATGTTAGATGCATTATGTAGTGGTTACATTGTGTGTTGACAGTGGGAGATGTATGGTAGATGTATTATGTAGTAGCCCTTTACACTGTGTGTTGACAGTGGGAAATGTATCGTAGATGCATGACATATTTATTTTACTGTGTGTTGACAGTGTGGTGGTGTTGGATGAAGTGGACCAGCTTGACTCCAGGCAGCAGGAAATTCTCTACACGCTGTTCGAGTGGCCATCCCTGCCTCACTCCTCCCTCATCCTCATAGGTAAGTTTGGCACTGACACAGGTGTGCACTAGTCTGTGTAAGTTTGGCACCGACGCAGGTGTGCACTAGTCTGTGTAAGTTGAGTGCCCACTTTGCCCACACCTGCTTTTTCCACAGCCTGATTGACCAGGTGTTCACTAGTCTGTGTAAGTTTGGCACCGACGCAGGTGTGCACTAGTCTGTGTAAGTTTGGCACTGACGCAGGTGTGCACTAGTCTGTGTAAGTTGAGTGCCCACTTTGCCCACACCTGCTTTTTCCACAGCCTGATTGACCAGGTGTGCACTGCAGTGGGAGGACCAGGGGTGCCGGGACTGCAGCAGTGCATGTGCAGGCTGAGCATTAGCGGGGCGCTGTGGCCGAGTGGTCAGCGTGCTTGACCTGCAGTGGCTTGCAGCTAGCGGGTGTGGTGTTCAAAGCTGCGCAGATCCCAGAGTTGCAGCATTGAGCAAGGTGCTCTACTTGCATTGCTTTTCCCCAGCCAGGACCAAGTCTGCTCTCTCCCTTCCCATGTCCCCACCCAGGAGCCCAGTCTGCTCTCTCCCTTCCCAAGTCCCCACCCAGGACCAAGTCTGCTCTCTCCCTTCCCATGTCCCCACCCAGGAGCCAAGTCTGCTCTCTCCCTTCCCAAGTCCCCACCCAGGAGCCCAGTCTGCTCCCTTCCCATGTCCCCACCCAGGAGCCAAGTCTGCTCTCTCCCTTCCCATGTCCCCACCAAGTCTGCTCTCTCCCTTCCAATGTCCCCACCCAGGAGCCCAGTCTGCTCTCTCCCTTCCCATGTCCCCACCCAGGAGCCCAGTCTGCTCTCTCCCTTCCCATGTCCCCACCCAGGAGCCAAGTCTGCTCTCTCCCTTCCCATGTCCCCACCCAGGAGCCAAGTCTGCTCTCTCCCTTCCCATGTCCCCACCCAGGAGCCAAGTCTGCTCTCTCCCTTCCCATGTCCCCACCCAGGAGCCAAGTCTGCTCTCTCCCTTCCCATGTCCCCACCCAGGAGCCAAGTCTGCTCTCTCCCTTCCCATGTCCCCACCCAGGAGCCAAGTCTGCTCTCTCCCTTCCCATGTCCCCACCCAGGAGCCCAGTCTGCTCTCTCCCTTCCCATGTCCCCACCCAGGAGCCCAGTCTGCTCTCTCCCTTCCCATGTCCCCACCCAGGAGCCCAGTCTGCTCTCTCCCTTCCCATGTCCCCACCCAGGAGCCAAGTCTGCTCTCTCCCTTCCCATGTCCCCACCCAGGAGCCCAGTCTGCTCTCTCCCTTCCCATGTCCCCACCCAGGAGCCAAGTCTGCTCTCTCCCTTCCCATGTCCCCACCCAGGAGCCAAGTCTGCTCTCTCCCTTCCCATGTCCCCACCCAGGAGCCAAGTCTGCTCTCTCCCTTCCCATGTCCCCACCCAGGAGCCCAGTCTGCTCTCTCCCTTCCCATGTCCCCACCCAGGAGCCCAGTCTGCTCTCTCCCTTCCCATGTCCCCACCCAGGAGCCAAGTCTGCTCTCTCCCTTCCCATGTCCCCACCCAGGAGCCAAGTCTGCTCTCTCCCTTCCCATGTCCCCACCCAGGAGCCAAGTCTGCTCTCTCCCTTCCCATGTCCCCACCCAGGAGCCAAGTCTGCTCTCTCCCTTCCCATGTCCCCACCCAGGAGCCAAGTCTGCTCTCTCCCTTCCCATGTCCCCACCCAGGAGCCCAGTCTGCTCTCTCCCTTCCCATGTCCCCACCCAGGAGCCCAGTCTGCTCTCTCCCTTCCCATGTCCCCACCCAGGAGCCAAGTCTGCTCTCTCCCTTCCCATGTCCCCACCCAGGAGCCAAGTCTGCTCTCTCCCTTCCCATGTCCCCACCCAGGAGCCAAGTCTGCTCTCTCCCTTCCCATGTCCCCACCCAGGAGCCCAGTCTGCTCTCTCCCTTCCCATGTCCCCACCCAGGAGCCCAGTCTGCTCTCTCCCTTCCCATGTCCCCACCCAGGAGCCAAGTCTGCTCTCTCCCTTCCCATGTCCCCACCCAGGAGCCCAGTCTGCTCTCTCCCTTCCCATGTCCCCACCCAGGAGCCAAGTCTGCTCTCTCCCTTCCCATGTCCCCACCCAGGAGCCAAGTCTGCTCTCTCCCTTCCCATGTCCCCACCCAGGAGCCAAGTCTGCTCTCTCCCTTCCCATGTCCCCACCCAGGAGCCCAGTCTGCTCTCTCCCTTCCCATGTCCCCACCCAGGAGCCCAGTCTGCTCTCTCCCTTCCCATGTCCCCACCCAGGAGCCAAGTCTGCTCTCTCCCTTCCCATGTCCCCACCCAGGAGCCAAGTCTGCTCTCTCCCTTCCCATGTCCCCACCCAGGAGCCCAGTCTGCTCTCTCCCTTCCCATGTCCCCACCCAGGAGCCAAGTCTGCTCCCTTCCCATGTCCCCACCCAGGAGCCAAGTCTGCTCCCTTCCCATGTCCCCACCCAGGAGCCAAGTCTGCTCTCTCCCTTCCCATGTCCCCACCCAGGAGCCCAGTCTGCTCTCTCCCTTCCCATGTCCCCACCCAGGAGCCCAGTCTGCTCTCTCCCTTCCCATGTCCCCACCCAGGAGCCCAGTCTGCTCTCTCCCTTCCCATGTCCCCACCCAGGAGCCCAGTCTGCTCTCTCCCTTCCCATGTCCCCACCCAGGAGCCCAGTCTGCTCTCTCCCTTCCCATGTCCCCACCCAGGAGCCCAGTCTGCTCTCTCCCTTCCCATGTCCCCACCCAGGAGCCCAGTCTGCTCTCTCCCTTCCCATGTCCCCACCCAGGAGCCCAGTCTGCTCTCTCCCTTCCCATGTCCCCACCCAGGAGCCCAGTCTGCTCTCTCCCTTCCCATGTCCCCACCCAGGAGCCCAGTCTGCTCTCTCCCTTCCCATGTCCCCACCCAGGAGCCAAGTCTGCTCTCTCCCTTCCCATGTCCCCACCCAGGAGCCCAGTCTGCTCTCTCCCTTCCCATGTCCCCACCCAGGAGCCCAGTCTGCTCTCTCCCTTCCCATGTCCCCACCCAGGAGCCCAGTCTGCTCTCTCCCTTCCCATGTCCCCACCCAGGAGCCAAGTCTGCTCTCTCCCTTCCCATGTCCCCACCCAGGAGCCAAGTCTGCTCTCTCCCTTCCCATGTCCCCACCCAGGAGCCCAGTCTGCTCTCTCCCTTCCCATGTCCCCACCCAGGAGCCAAGTCTGCTCTCTCCCTTCCCATGTCCCCACCCAGGAGCCAAGTCTGCTCTCTCCCTTCCCATGTCCCCACCCAGGAGCCCAGTCTGCTCTCTCCCTTCCCATGTCCCCACCCAGGAGCCAAGTCTGCTCTCTCCCTTCCCATGTCCCCACCCAGGAGCCAAGTCTGCTCTCTCCCTTCCCATGTCCCCACCCAGGAGCCCAGTCTGCTCTCTCCCTTCCCATGTCCCCACCCAGGAGCCCAGTCTGCTCTCTCCCTTCCCATGTCCCCACCCAGGAGCCAAGTCTGCTCTCTCCCTTCCCATGTCCCCACCCAGGAGCCCAGTCTGCTCTCTCCCTTCCCATGTCCCCACCCAGGAGCCCAGTCTGCTCTCTCCCTTCCCATGTCCCCACCCAGGAGCCAAGTCTGCTCTCTCCCTTCCCATGTCCCCACCCAGGAGCCAAGTCTGCTCTCTCCCTTCCCATGTCCCCACCCAGGAGCCCAGTCTGCTCTCTCCCTTCCCATGTCCCCACCCAGGAGCCCAGTCTGCTCTCTCCCTTCCCATGTCCCCACCCAGGAGCCAAGTCTGCTCTCTCCCTTCCCATGTCCCCACCCAGGAGCCAAGTCTGCTCTCTCCCTTCCCATGTCCCCACCCAGGAGCCCAGTCTGCTCTCTCCCTTCCCATGTCCCCACCCAGGAGCCAAGTCTGCTCTCTCCCTTCCCATGTCCCCACCCAGGAGCCAAGTCTGCTCCCTTCCCATGTCCCCACCCAGGAGCCCAGTCTGCTCTCTCCCTTCCCATGTCCCCACCCAGGAGCCCAGTCTGCTCTCTCCCTTCCCATGTCCCCACCCAGGAGCCAAGTCTGCTCTCTCCCTTCCCATGTCCCCACCCAGGAGCCAAGTCTGCTCTCTCCCTTCCCATGTCCCCACCCAGGAGCCCAGTCTGCTCTCTCCCTTCCCATGTCCCCACCCAGGAGCCCAGTCTGCTCTCTCCCTTCCCATGTCCCCACCCAGGAGCCCAGTCTGCTCTCTCCCTTCCCATGTCCCCACCCAGGAGCCCAGTCTGCTCTCTCCCTTCCCATGTCCCCACCCAGGAGCCAAGTCTGCTCTCTCCCTTCCCATGTCCCCACCCAGGAGCCAAGTCTGCTCTCTCCCTTCCCATGTCCCCACCCAGGAGCCCAGTCTGCTCTCTCCCTTCCCATGTCCCCACCCAGGAGCCAAGTCTGCTCTCTCCCTTCCCATGTCCCCACCCAGGAGCCCAGTCTGCTCTCTCCCTTCCCATGTCCCCACCCAGGAGCCCAGTCTGCTCTCTCCCTTCCCATGTCCCCACCCAGGAGCCAAGTCTGCTCTCTCCCTTCCCATGTCCCCACCCAGGAGCCAAGTCTGCTCTCTCCCTTCCCATGTCCCCACCCAGGAGCCCAGTCTGCTCTCTCCCTTCCCATGTCCCCACCCAGGAGCCCAGTCTGCTCCCTTCCCATGTCCCCACCCAGGAGCCCAGTCTGCTCTCTCCCTTCCCATGTCCCCACCCAGGAGCCAAGTCTGCTCTCTCCCTTCCCATGTCCCCACCCAGGAGCCAAGTCTGCTCTCTCCCTTCCCATGTCCCCACCCAGGAGCCAAGTCTGCTCTCTCCCTTCCCATGTCCCCACCCAGGAGCCAAGTCTGCTCTCTCCCTTCCCATGTCCCCACCCAGGAGCCAAGTCTGCTCTCTCCCTTCCCATGTCCCCACCCAGGAGCCAAGTCTGCTCTCTCCCTTCCCATGTCCCCACCCAGGAGCCCAGTCTGCTCTCTCCCTTCCCATGTCCCCACCCAGGAGCCCAGTCTGCTCTCTCCCTTCCCATGTCCCCACCCAGGAGCCCAGTCTGCTCTCTCCCTTCCCATGTCCCCACCCAGGAGCCAAGTCTGCTCTCTCCCTTCCCATGTCCCCACCCAGGAGCCAAGTCTGCTCTCTCCCTTCCCATGTCCCCACCCAGGAGCCAAGTCTGCTCTCTCCCTTCCCATGTCCCCACCCAGGAGCCCAGTCTGCTCTCTCCCTTCCCATGTCCCCACCCAGGAGCCCAGTCTGCTCTCTCCCTTCCCATGTCCCCACCCAGGAGCCCAGTCTGCTCTCTCCCTTCCCATGTCCCCACCCAGGAGCCCAGTCTGCTCTCTCCCTTCCCATGTCCCCACCCAGGAGCCAAGTCTGCTCTCTCCCTTCCCATGTCCCCACCCAGGAGCCAAGTCTGCTCTCTCCCTTCCCATGTCCCCACCCAGGAGCCAGTCTGCTCTCTCCCTTCCCATGTCCCCACCCAGGAGCCCAGTCTGCTCTCTCCCTTCCCATGTCCCCACCCAGGAGCCAAGTCTGCTCCCTTCCCATGTCCCCACCCAGGAGCCCAGTCTGCTCTCTCCCTTCCCATGTCCCCACCCAGGAGCCAAGTCTGCTCTCTCCCTTCCCATGTCCCCACCCAGGAGCCAAGTCTGCTCTCTCTCTTCCCATGTCCCCACCCAGGAGCCAAGTCTGCTCTCTCCCTTCCCATGTCCCCACCCAGGAGCCCAGTCTGCTCTCTCCCTTCCCATGTCCCCACCCAGGATCCAAGTCACCTCTCTCCCTTCCCATGTCCCCACCCAGGAGCCAAGTCTGCTCTCTCCCTTCCCATGTCCCCACCCAGGAGCCCAGTCTGCTCTCTCCCTTCCCATGTCCCCACCCAGGAGCCCAGTCTGCTCTCTCCCTTCCCATGTCCCCACCCAGGAGCCAAGTCTGCTCTCTCCCTTCCCATGTCCCCACCCAGGAGCCAAGTCTGCTCCCTCCCTTCCAATGTCCCCACCCAGGAGCCCAGTCTGCTCTCTCTCTTTCCATGTCCCCACCCAGGAGCCAAGTCTGCTCCCTTCCCATGTCCCCACCCAGGAGCCAAGTCTGCTCCCTTCCCATGTCCCCACCCAGGACCAAGTCTGCTCTCTTCCTTCTCATGTCCCCACCCAGGAGCCAAGTCTGCTCCCTTCCCATGTCCCCACCCAGGAGCCCAGTCTGCTCTCTCCCTTCCCATGTCCCCACCCAGGACCAAGTCTGCTCTCTTCCTTCCCATGTCCCCACCCAGGAGCCCAGTCTGCTCTCTCCCTTCCCATGTCCCACCCAGGAGCCAAGTCTGCTCTCTCCCTTCCCATGTCCCCACCCAGGAGCCCAGTCTGCTCTCTCCCTTCCCATGTCCCCACCCAGGAGCCCAGTCTGCTCTCTCCCTTCCCATGTCCCCACCCAGGAGCCAAGTCTGCTCTCTCCCTTCCCATGTCCCCACCCAGGAGCCCAGTCTGCTCTCTCCCTTCCCATGTCCCCACCCAGGAGCCCAGTCTGCTCTCTCCCTTCCCATGTCCCCACCCAGGAGCCCAGTCTGCTCTCTCCCTTCCCATGTCCCCACCCAGGAGCCAAGTCTGCTCTCTCCCTTCCCATGTCCCCACCCAGGAGCCCAGTCTGCTCTCTCCCTTCCCATGTCCCCACCCAGGACCAAGTCTGCTCTCTCCCTTCCCATGTCCCCACCCAGGAGCCCAGTCTGCTCTCTCCCTTCCCATGTCCCCACCCAGGAGCCCAGTCTGCTCTCTCCCTTCCCATGTCCCCACCCAGGAGCCAAGTCTGCTCCCTTCCCATGTCCCCACCCAGGAGCCAAGTCTGCTCTCTCCCTTCCCATGTCCCCACCCAGGAGCCAAGTCTGCTCTCTCTCTTCCCATGTCCCCACCCAGGAGCCAAGTCTGCTCCCTTCCCATGTCCCCACCCAGGACCAAGTCTGCTCTCTTCCTTCCCATGTCCCCACCCAGGAGCCAAGTCTGCTCCCTTCCCATGTCCCCACCCAGGAGCCCAGTCTGCTCTCTCCCTTCCCATGTCCCCACCCAGGACCAAGTCTGCTCTCTTCCTTCCCATGTCCCCACCCAGGAGCCCAGTCTGCTCTCTCCCTTCCCATGTCCCACCCCGGGAGCCAAGTCTGCTCTCTCCCTTCCCATGTCCCCACCCAGGAGCCCAGTCTGCTCTCTCCCTTCCCATGTCCCCACCCAGGAGCCCAGTCTGCTCTCTCCCTTCCCATGTCCCCACCCAGGAGCCAAGTCTGCTCTCTCCCTTCCCATGTCCCCACCCAGGAGCCCAGTCTGCTCTCTCCCTTCCCATGTCCTCACCCAGGAGCCCAGTCTGCTCTCTCCCTTCCAATGTCCCCACCCAGGAGCCCAGTCTGCTCTCTCCCTTCCAATGTCCCCACCCAGGAGCCAAGTCTGCTCTCTCCCTTCCCATGTCCTCACCCAGGAGCCCAGTCTGCTCTCTCCCTTCCAATGTCCCCACCCAGGAGCCCAGTCTGCTCTCTCCCTTCCAATGTCCCCACCCAGGAGCCAAGTCTGCTCTCTCCCTTCCCATGTCCTCACCCAGGAGCCCAGTCTGCTCTCTCCCTTCCAATGTCCCCACCCAGGACCAAGTCTGCTCTCTCCCTTCCCATGTCCCCACCCAGGAGCCAAGTCTGCTCTCTCCCTTCCAATGTCCCCACCCAGGAGCCCAGTCTGCTCTCTCCCTTCCCATGTCCCCACCCAGGAGCCAGGTCTGCTCTCTCCCTTCCAATGTCCCCGGGCAGGATCCCGGCGGGCGACCTGGTACCCCGTATTAACAAATACATTTCTAACCTGTGTCAGGCTGACTGGGATGTCAGGGCACACAACAAACTTCATGAAATAGCTTCTGTGTGGTGTGAGCGACTCTCCCCCACATTGCTTACGAGAAGAGAGGAAGTTGTGCTCTGCCGTTCCCGGATCGGCCATTCTGTTCTGACCCACTCCTATTTGTTGCGTTTGGAGCCTCCACCGGAGTGATGTAACTGCCAGTGCAGGCTCACCATGCGGCACATTCTGGTGGAGTGCCCTCGACTTGCTCATCTACGGAGTGGGTCGAGCAGTCTGTCAGACATTTTAAAAGATCCTCTTGCTGTGATAAACATTTTTTATTAATTCTGAGTTTCATTCTTGTCTATGAGTTGTACTTTGTCTTCATTGTTTTCTATATTTCTCCGCTTACCTCTTCTGAGGTAATCTTTTAATAACACATTTTTATACAGTGGAAGTACGTTGTAGCCTTGGATGACCTTCAAGGCTGATGAGCCCTTGAGCTCATCCATCCATCCATCCATCCCTCCCTAAATGCTTTGTGGATGACGAGGGAAATTGAGATGTGAAATTTGCCCTATTATGCTTTTTCGTGTTAAAGATTCTACACAGTCTTTGCGGGCTGATGGGCAGTGGGACTCGATTTATTGGATTTCTTGTGACTGATTAAGTGAATTATTCTAGACTCCACTGTCGTGGAGAGTTTTAATACCTTGTTAAAGATTGGTGTTTCTTAACGTTGTGGCCTTATATAGCCTACAAGGCTGTTCGGCCCATAAACTACATCCATCCATCCATCCCCACCCAGGAGTAAAATGGGTACCTGTTAGGGCTGTGCAGGGAAAAAATGTGAAAGCTAACTTTGGTACATTCATCTGCAGCCTGGTTGCATTCTCCCGGGGAGTTGAGATGGTGTTGGAGTAATGGAGTAGCCTGATGACCAGGGGTTAAAAGTGCAGGCTGAGCACCCATCAATGGGCAGAAAGTCACTATATAAAAAGGAGCTCCTTTACTCTTTGAATAGCTTTTCCAACTCGTCAGTTGACTGTTTCCAGCACTGAAGTGATCTGTTGTCTTGACTGTCTGTTGTTCTCTTCACCAGCACAGCACTAGCTCTTTGGGACAGGTTGCAGAATTGTGTGGCTCCTGCTGTTGCTTTGTGACAAGTTTGGGTTTTTTCAACTTGCAATTTTTAATTTATCTCTTTTCTTGTGAACTTAGAATTAGTTATCCATATATTTACTTAAAGTCGTGATGGAAATGTTTGACTTAAGTTGTTTCTGTGAGATTGAGTTCATTACTGTCATAATTTTTAGTATAGTTTTAGTTTTCTACTTTTTTATGTGTGTTTGTGCATGATTAATGTCGGAGAGTCTCCCTCTCTACCTTAGCCCCTTGGATTCAACAGGTGGCGAAAGTGAAAACGACCTCTAGAGAGGGTTTTGTTTCGATGGCATATTGCCATGGACTGCACAGAGAACACCTCATCAAAAGGGGTAATCTGAAATCTTAATGGACGCATGGAGTTCTCTTTTATCACCAGGGACATGAACTGCGATCTAACTGACAAACTTTTCTCTCTGGTAACTAAGTAAGTAATATATGATAGAGATGCATTATATAGTAGTTTCATTGGCTGTGGACAATGTGGTGCTGGCTTTCAGGCCCAAAGTAGCATCACTTCTATCTGGTTACCATGACAACGTGTCATGTTTGTTGCTAGGCATTGCCAACGCCCTGGACCTGACAGACCGAGTGTTGCCAAGGCTGCAGGCACGACCCAAGTGCCGGCCCCAGCTCCTCAACTTTGCCCCGTACTCGCGCCAGCAGATCACAGACATCATTCAGGACCGACTGAGTCAGGTATTGAACCTCCATCCTCTTGCTTGCCAAGCTTTTTTACAAGCACTCCAAGAAGGATGGTTTTTGTCAAGTCTATCATTCCTTCTCCATCCCATTCCTATTCTGTTGCAAGGCAAGCATGACATGGTGGGCACATGAAACCCTCATCTTTTTGCCATCCGCTTTCACCAACCTTTCCTACGGCGACATAGCTTGTACACTTTGGAGAGAAAACTTTTCCACGGTTCTCTCTGTGGAGGTATACATTTCTCAAATCAGTTTATTGCTACTTTGCTGCATGACAGATGCACTGCACTTACAACCAAATAGAATCTGCTTCTCCTTAAGCTGTTGGTTCTGCGTGGACTGTCTCAGATTGCACACCCACCTTGGAATGCTTGGAGAGTTGTTTCTTTGTGGAACAAACACCAAATGCGTCTCCTTCATTATTGTCATCGATGTCATCATCATCGTCATCGTCGTCGTCATCATCACAGAGAGAGAGAGAGAGACCAATCGACTGCCTGGTGGTTGCAGGTTGCTGCGGAGGGTGAAGTGGTGATGGAACCAGGGGCGGTGCAGTTCTGTGCACGCAAGATTTCAGCCATTGCTGGTGATGCCAGGAAAGCCCTGGATGTTTGTCGAAGAGCAGTGGAGCATGCAGAAAGAAAGAGTTCCAGCACCGGCAGCCCTGCCCCTCGTGGTGAGTAGTCTGCCTGCTCCTTCTTTCCCCTCTCCTCATTTGCTCTTGCTCTCTCCTTGTCTGCTCTTGCTCTCTCCTTGTCTGCTCTTGCTCTCTCCTTGTCTGCTCTTGCTCTCTCCTTGTCTGTTCTTGCTCTCTCCTCATCTGCTCTTGCTCTCTCCTTGTCTGCTCTTGCTCTCTCCTTGTCTGTTCTTGCTCTCTCCTTGTCTGCTCTTGCTCTCTCCTTGTCTGTTCTTGCTCTCTCCTTGTCTGTTCTTGCTCTCTCCTTGTCTGCTCTTGCTCTCTCCTTGTCTGTTCTTGCTCTCTCCTTGTCTGTTCTTGCTCTCTCCTTGTCTGCTCTTGCTCTCTCCTTGTCTGCTCTTGCTCTCTCCTTGTCTGTTCTTGCTCTCTCCTTGTCTGTTCTTGCTCTCTCCTTGTCTGCTCTTGCTCTCTCCTTGTCTGTTCTTGCTCTCTCCTTGTCTGTTCTTGCTCTCTCCTTGTCTGCTCTTGCTCTCTCCTTGTCTGTTCTTGCTCTCTCCTTGTCTGTTCTTGCTCTCTCCTTGTCTGTTCTTGCTCTCTCCTTGTCTGTTCTTGCTCTCTCCTTGTCTGCTCTTGCTCTCTCCTTGTCTGCTCTTGCTCTCTCCTTGTCTGCTCTTGCTCTCTCCTTGTCTGTTCTTGCTCTCTCCTTGTCTGTTCTTGCTCTCTCCTTGTCTGTTCTTGCTCTCTCCTTGTCTGCTCTTGCTCTCTCCTTGTCTGCTCTTGCTCTCTCCTTGTCTGCTCTTGCTCTCTCCTTGTCTGCTCTTGCTCTCTCCTTGTCTGCTCTTGCTCTCTCCTTGTCTGCTCTTGCTCTCTCCTTGTCTGTTCTTGCTCTCTCCTTGTCTGTTCTTGCTCTCTCCTTGTCTGCTCTTGCTCTCTCCTTGTCTGCTCTTGCTCTCTCCTTGTCTGCTCTTGCTCTCTCCTTGTCTGCTCTTGCTCTCTCCTTGTCTGCTCTTGCTCTCTCCTTGTCTGCTCTTGCTCTCTCCTTGTCTGCTCTTGCTCTCTCCTTGTCTGCTCTTGCTCTCTCCTTGTCTGCTCTTGCTCTCTCCTTGTCTGTTCTTGCTCTCTCCTTGTCTGTTCTTGCTCTCTCCTTGTCTGCTCTTGCTCTCTCCTTGTCTGCTCTTGCTCTCTCCTTGTCTGCTCTTGCTCTCTCCTTGTCTGCTCTTGCTCTCTCCTTGTCTGTTCTTGCTCTCTCCTTGTCTGCTCTTGCTCTCTCCTTGTCTGCTCTTGCTCTCTCCTTGTCTGTTCTTGCTCTCTCCTTGTCTGTTCTTGCTCTCTCCTTGTCTGCTCTTGCTCTCTCCTTGTCTGCTCTTGCTCTCTCCTTGTCTGTTCTTGCTCTCTCCTTGTCTGTTCTTGCTCTCTCCTTGTCTGCTCTTGCTCTCTCCTTGTCTGCTCTTGCTCTCTCCTTGTCTGTTCTTGCTCTCTCCTTGTCTGCTCTTGCTCTCTCCTTGTCTGCTCTTGCTCTCTCCTTGTCTGCTCTTGCTCTCTCCTTGTCTGTTCTTGCTCTCTCCTTGTCTGCTCTTGCTCTCTCCT
Organism: Theodoxus fluviatilis; assembly: GCA_034096865.1. NCBI lineage: Eukaryota > Metazoa > Mollusca > Gastropoda > Cycloneritida > Neritidae > Theodoxus > Theodoxus fluviatilis. The sequence goes on from JAWQFJ010003062.1 coordinate 59,379, forward strand.
TGTCTGCTCTTGCTCTCTCCTTGTCTGTTCTTGCTCTCTCCTTGTCTGTTCTTGCTCTCTCCTTGTCTGCTCTTGCTCTCTCCTTGTCTGCTCTTGCTCTCTCCTTGTCTGCTCTTGCTCTCTCCTTGTCTGTTCTTGCTCTCTCCTTGTCTGTTCTTGCTCTCTCCTTGTCTGTTCTTGCTCTCTCCTTGTCTGCTCTTGCTCTCTCCTTGTCTGCTCTTGCTCTCTCCTTGTCTGTTCTTGCTCTCTCCTTGTCTGTTCTTGCTCTCTCCTTGTCTGTTCTTGCTCTCTCCTTGTCTGTTCTTGCTCTCTCCTTGTCTGTTCTTGCTCTCTCCTTGTCTGTTCTTGCTCTCTCCTTGTCTGTTCTTGCTCTCTCCTTGTCTGTTCTTGCTCTCTCCTTGTCTGTTCTTGCTCTCTCCTTGTCTGCTCTTGCTCTCTCCTTGTCTGTTCTTGCTCTCTCCTTGTCTGTTCTTGCTCTCTCCTTGTCTGTTCTTGCTCTCTCCTTGTCTGTTCTTGCTCTCTCCTTGTCTGTTCTTGCTCTCTCCTTGTCTGTTCTTGCTCTCTCCTCATCTGTTCTTGCTCTCTCCTTGTCTGTTCTTGCTCTCTCCTTGTCTGTTCTTGCTCTCTCCTTGTCTGCTCTTGCTCTCTCCTTGTCTGCTCTTGCTCTCTCCTTGTCTGCTCTTGCTCTCTCCTTGTCTGTTCTTGCTCTCTCCTTGTCTGTTCTTGCTCTCTCCTTGTCTGTTCTTGCTCTCTCCTTGTCTGCTCTTGCTCTCTCCTTGTCTGCTCTTGCTCTCTCCTTGTCTGTTCTTGCTCTCTCCTTGTCTGCTCTTGCTCTCTCCTTGTCTGCTCTTGCTCTCTTCAGATTTGAGAGCTGGGTCGAGAGTAGACATTGATTTGGTTGTACTGATGTATGAGTGTTTTTGCTGTCTCTCCAGTTTGGCTTGGGTCAGTACTGTCTTAGTCGCCGCTTCCAGTGTAGTGGTGTGTCTGTCTCCAGTGTAGTGGTGTGTCTGTCTCCAGTGTAGTGGTGTGTCTGTCTCCAGTTCAGTGGCATGTCTGTCTCCAGTGTAGTGGTGTGTCTGTCTCCAGTGTAGTGGTGTGTCTGTCTCCAGTCCAGTGGCATGTCTGTCTCCAGTGTAGTGGTGTGTCTGTCTCCAGTCCAGTGGCATGTCTGTCTCCAGTTCAGTGGCATGTCTGTCTCCAGTGTAGTGGTGTGTCTGTCTCCAGTGTAGTGGTGTGTCTGTCTCCAGTCCAGTGGCATGTCTGTCTCCAGTGTAGTGGTGTGTCTGTCTCCAGTCCAGTGGCATGTCTGTCTCCAGTGTAGTGGTGTGTCTGTCTCCAGTTCAGTGGCATGTCTGTCTCCAGTGTAGTGGTGTGTCTGTCTCCAGTTCAGTGGCGTGTCTGTCTCCAGTGTAGTGGCATGTCTGTCTCCAGTGTAGTGGTGTGTCTGTCTCCAGTTCAGTGGCATGTCTGTCTCCAGTGTAGTGGCATGTCTGTCTCCAGTGTAGTATTATGTCTGTCTCCAGTGTAGTGGTGTGTCTGTCTCCAGTGTAGTGGCATGTCTGTCTCCAGTGTAGTGGCATGTCTGTCTCCAGTGTAGTGATGTGTCTGTCTCCAGTGTAGTGGTGTGTCTGTCTCCAGTGTAGTGGCATGTCTGTCTCCAGTTCAGTGGTGTGTCTGTCTCCAGTGTAGTGGTGTGTCTGTCTCCAGTTCAGTGGTGTGTCTGTCTCCAGTGTAGTGGCATGTCTGACTCCAGTGTAGTGGTGTGTCTGTCTCCAGTCCAGTGGCATGTCTGTCTCAAGTGTAGTGGTGTGTCTGTCTCCAGTGTAGTATTATGTCTGTCTCCAGTTCAGTGGTGTGTCTGTCTCCAGTTCAGTGGTGTGTCTCTCTCCAGTGTAGTATTATGTCTGTCTCCAGTGTAGTGGTATGTCTGTCTCCAGTGTAGTGGTGTGTCTGTCTCCAGTGTAGTATTATGTCTGTCTCCAGTGTAGTGGTATGTCTGTCTCCAGTGTAGTATTATGTCTGTCTCCAGTTCAGTTGCATGTCTGTCTCCAGTGTAGTGGTGTGTCTGTCTCCAGTGTAGTATTATGTCTATCTCCAGTGTAGTGGTGTGTCTGTCTCCAGTTCAGTGGCATGTCTGTCTCCAGTGTAGTGGTGTGTCTGTCTCCAGTGTAGTGGTGTGTCTGTCTCCAGTTCAGTGGTGTGTCTGTCTCCAGTAGTGGTATGTCTGTCTCCAGTGTAGTGGTGTGTCTGTCTCCAGTGTAGTGATGTGTCTGTCTCCAGTTCAGTGGCATGTCTGTCTCCAGTTCAGTGGTGTGTCTGTCTCCAGTGTAGTGGTGTGTCTGTCTCCAGTGTAGTGGTGTGTCTGTCTCCAGTTCAGTGGTGTGTCTGTCTCCAGTTCAGTGGTGTGTCTGTCTCCAGTAGTGGTGTGTCTGTCTCCAGTTCAGTGGCATGTCTGTCTCCAGTTCAGTGGTGTGTCTGTCTCCAGTGTAGTGGTGTGTCTTGTCTCCAGTGTAGTGGTGTGTCTGTCTCCAGTGTAGTGGTGTGTCTGTCTCCAGTGTAGTGGTGTGTCTGTCTCCAGTGTAGTATTATGTCTGTCTCCAGTTCAGTGGTGTGTCTGTCTCCAGTTCAGTGGCATGTCTGTCTCCAGTGTAGTGGTGTGTCTGTCTCCAGTTCAGTGGTGTGTCTGTCTCCTGTAGTGGTATGTCTGTCTCCAGTTCAGTGGTGTGTCTGTCTCCAGTGTAGTGGTGTGTCTGTCTCCAGTTCAGTGGCATGTCTGTCTCCAGTTCAGTGGTGTGTCTGTCTCCAGTGTAGTGGCGTGTCTGTCTCCAGTTCAGTCAGTGGTGTGTCTGTCTCCAGTTCAGTGGTGTCTTTCTCCAGTAGTGGTGTGTCTGTCTCCAGTTCAGTGTCATGTCTGTCTCCAGTTCAGTGGTGTGTCTGTCTCCAGTTCAGTGGCATGTCTGTCTCCAGTGTAGTGGTGTGTCTGTCTCCAGTTCAGTGGTGTGTCTGTCTCCAGTGTAGTGGTGTGTCTGTCTCCAGTGTAGTGGTGTGTCTGTCTCCAGTGTAGTGGTGTGTCTGTCTCCAGTGTAGTGATGTGTCTGTCTCCAGTGTAGTGGTGTGTCTGTCTCCAGTGTAGTGGTGTGTCTGTCTCCAGTTCAGTGGTGTGTCTGTCTCCAGTGTAGTGGTGTGTCTGTCTCCAGTTCAGTGGTGTGTCTGTCTCCAGTGTAGTGGCATGTCTGACTCCAGTGTAGTGGTGTGTCTGTCTCCAGTCCAGTGGCATGTCTGTCTCCAGTGTAGTGGTGTGTCTGTCTCCAGTCCAGTGGCATGTCTGTCTCCAGTAGTGGTGTGTCTGTCTCAAGTGTAGTGGTGTGTCTGTCTCCAGTGTAGTATTATGTCTGTCTCCAGTTCAGTGGTGTGTCTGTCTCCAGTTCAGTGGTGTGTCTCTCTCCAGTGTAGTATTATGTCTGTCTCCAGTTCAGTGGTGTGTCTGTCTCCAGTGTAGTGGTATGTCTGTCTCCAGTGTAGTGGTGTGTCTGTCTCCAGTGTAGTATTATGTCTGTCTCCAGTGTAGTGGTATGTCTGTCTCCAGTAGTGATGTGTCTGTCTCCAGTGTAGTGGTGTGTCTGTCTCTAGTTCAGTGGTGTGTCTGTCTCCAGTTCAGTGGTGTGTCTGTCTCCAGTAGTGATGTGTCTGTCTCCAGTGTAGTGGTGTGTCTGTCTCTAATTCAGTGGCATGTCTGTCTCCAGTTCAGTGGTGTGTCTGTCTCCAGTGTAGTGGTGTGTCTGTCTCCAGTGTAGTGGCATGTCTGTCTCCAGTTCAGTGGTATGTCTGTCTCCAGTGTAGTGATGTGTCTGTCTCCAGTAGTGATGTGTCTGTCTCCAGTGTAGTGGTGTGTCTGTCTCTAGTTCAGTGGTGTGTCTGTCTCCAGTTCAGTGGTGTGTCTGTCTCCAGTTCAGTGGTGTGTCTGTCTCCAGTAGTGATGTGTCTGTCTCCAGTTCAGTGGTGTGTCTGTCTCCAGTGTAGTGGTGTGTCTGTCTCCAGTTCAGTGGTGTGTCTGTCTCCAGTGTAGTGGTGTGTCTGTCTCCAGTGTAGTGGTGTGTCTGTCTCCAGTGTAGTGGTGTGTCTGTCTCCAGTGTAGTGATGTGTCTGTCTCCAGTTCAGTGGTGTGTCTGTCTCCAGTTCAGTGGTGTGTCTGTCTCCAGTTCAGTGGTGTGTCTGTCTCCTGTAGTGGTGTGTCTGTCTCCAGTTCAGTGGTGTGTCTGTCTCCAGTGTAGTGGTGTGTCTGTCTCCAGTTCAGTGGTGTGTCTGTCTCCAGTGTAGTGGTGTGTCTGTCTCCAGTGTAGTGGTGTGTCTGTCTCCAGTGTAGTGGTGTGTCTGTCTCCAGTGTAGTGGTGTGTCTGTCTCCAGTTCAGTGGTGTGTCTGTCTCCAGTTCAGTGGTGTGTCTGTCTCCAGTTCAGTGGTGTGTCTGTCTCCAGTTCAGTGGTGTGTCTGTCTCCAGTGTAGTGGTGTGTCTGTCTCCAGTAGTGGTGTGTCTGTCTCCAGTTCAGTGGTGTGTCTGTCTCCAGTAGTGGTGTGTCTGTCTCCAGTGTAGTGGTGTGTCTGTCTCCAGTTCAGTGGTGTGTCTGTCTCCAGTTCAGTGGTGTGTCTGTCTCCAGTGTAGTGGTGTGTCTGTCTCCAGTAGTGGTGTGTCTGTCTCCAGTTCAGTGGTGTGTCTGTCTCCAGTAGTGGTGTGTCTGTCTCCAGTGTAGTGGTGTGTCTGTCTCCAGTAGTGGTGTGTCTGTCTCCATTCAGTGGTGTGTCTGCCTCCAGTAGTGATGTGTCTGTCTCCAGTTCAGTGGTGTGTCGCTCTCTGTCGGTCTCATTGCCCTTCTCTCTACCAGGCTGAAAAGATATTGGTCCCTCTTTTTACCTTTGAACCATCTTTTTCTTATCTTTTTAGAAAATTTTCCTCATTTTCTGCTTGGTCTTTTACCTACTTATTTGTGTTCCTCCTATCTGCCTGATTATCTAAATGCATACATGTATGTGAGCAATTCCAGAAAGGTGGCAAGATAAGTGTAACAGTAGACCTAATTAGTAAAAATCCTCAGATTTGACTGAAATCAGCATATAATGTTAGAACAAACTGTATTTTATCATAAATTATGAATAAAAAGATAGTTTGCTATTTTGTGTGTGTGTATGTGAGCGTTAAAGTGGAAAAAGGTGAATGTTGACTAGTCACCGATGACATAAAAAACCCACAAATATCCGTTATTACCAAAAATGTCACACTAACTATTCTTACTATATTAGATGTCATTCCTAATGCAATAACATCCTGTAAAACAATTATATTTTTAAAAAAACAATTGAATTTGGTAAAATTTATAAAGCATTTTTAATGTCATCGGTGACTAGTCAACAAATCCGTTTGTACACTTTCTCAGTAATTACAAAAAACAAGCAATACAGACACCAACTACTGTTTGTGTACTAAAAATGACAACATTTATTCACTGTAGCAAAGGTACAGCTTAAAATTCCCGTTTTGCAGCAATTTAATTGAAGAAATCAATTTTGTGTCATCAGTGACAAGTCAACACAGGAAACAGACTGGTCATCCTTTAACATAGAAAATGAACAGATAAGAAATAACCTTCAACCTAAATCATATTGTAATGACTGGTCAAGTGCTGTGACACAAACTGACAAAGACAACTTCTGACTAAAATTTGCCTCGTCCCTGTGACACAAAACTAAAGTTTGCATCGTCACTCTGACAGAGAGCGAACTTCCGGACTAAAGCATGCCTCGTCACTCTGACACAAAATTGTTTCATGTCATAACAAACCATCGTTCTAACCTTCCGCATGTTATATATGAAGACACGTGTTGTCAAACAGGTCAGAAATTATGAAGTGGTTTCAAACCCGCTCATCCATCATCATTTAACGAAATCTGCATCTTTAAACCATGAACTTGATCAATAAAATCATCCAGCTGTTGACTCGGCACTCATCCACAAATAATGATACAAAATACAAAAACTCTTACCTCTTCGTTTGCGCTCCATTTTACCTCGTGTTGTTCGGTCAGCACTTCCGGCATATGTGTTAGATCGAAATTATGGATCGGGAACAGAAAAGTTTCGAAGAAAATTCATATTTTTTCGCTTTTGTTGATTCGGCACATTATGACGGAAATTTGACGCTAAACTTTCCACATCCTACAACTCCTTAAAAAACGCATTGATTAATTTTCTGAGAATTATTACGATATTATCGATAACTTTACACCAATCCTGGATCCAATCCAATAAACCACGCCGAAAATAGTTGATCTTATCGTACACTGAAAAATTTGTCTGCAATGACACGACGCCGTGACGAGGCAAAAGCGGATTTTGAAGCCAAATAAAATCAGAATAGGTTGGTAACATTCAGTTCTAGTTGCTGGCAGTTGAGCATTAACTATTTTCTTGTCTAAAAACCACCAGATGTTAGAAAAAAAATGTGGGGTTCAAGAGAAAACAGAATCCTTTTCCTCTTGGTGAAAAGTGTTACGTTTGGTAATGGCGGTTTTTCACGTTTCTCTTTAAATACATGCGGACCATAAACACACAAAAGCAACAATCGGAACAGATTTATTATATGTATATCTTTCATCTTTTCTCTACAATATGATATAAACGTAACATCATAAAAAGTTTGTAGTTTTTGTGTTATTTACACTCTACTGGACAACCATGCACCATTGTCACCTATCTGGAATTGCTCATATGTGACATATGTGGGCATGTTTGAGGTGTGTGTGAAGTGTGTGCATTCATGTGTGTGTATATGTGTGTGTGTGTGTGTATGTTCTTGCAAATATGCAGAGCTTTTCTGATGCCCGCCTGTTTTGTTTTGTTTTTCCCCTCAAGGTGTGCGCAGTCCCCAGATAGCCAGGCAGTCAACACGGGTAACAGTGGCTGACGTGAGTGCCGTGCTGTCCGAAGTGTACGGTTCCAGTATGGAGGCTGCGGAGCATGGAGACAGCACCGTCCCTGTCCAGCAGAAGCTGCTGGTCTGCTCCCTTCTGCTGCTGCTGCAGCATGGCCGCAGCAAGGTCATCACTGTGGGTCAGGTAGGAAAAGTCACTTGCTGTTGTCAGTGTCTGTGCCTCTACTTTGCTTTTGTCCGTTTCTCCTCTCTGTCTCTCTTTCTTGGCCTCTCTTCTTCTGACCAACTGCGTCTTCTTCAGTTCTCCATCTTCATCTCCGCATCTTCTGACATATATTCTTTGTGTTTTCTTCCTCCATTTCCCTGTCGTCTCTTGTCCTTCTACATCTTTCGTCTTGAAGTCATTGCCTTCTTCCCTTTCTCGCTCCCTGTGGGTTGGGGGTCAAAATAGACCCACTGCGTCTCCCTGTGGGTTGGGGGTCAGAATAGACCCACCGTGTCTCCCCACGCGACCTGTAAGAGGCAAATAGCTATGGACATCGTGACTTGATTTGTGCTTACTCTTGAACTATTCTAGTGGTGTTCCTGCTCAGTGACCTTACATAGCCTACAAAGGCAGTGAAACTCCTTCCGTCCTTCCATGTGTCTCTCTCTCTCCTTCTGCCCTGCCTCAACTGTCTTCTCCTGCTCTTCTGTCTGCTCCTCCAGCTTCTCCTTTGACTTTTATGAACTGACATCCTCCTCCATCCCATTAATATTTACCTCCACCTCTGTGTGTGTGTGTGTGCGCGCACATGCATGTACCTGTACTTGCTTGCATGTGTATGTGCATGCATGTGTGTGTGTGTATGCATTTGTGTCTGTGTGTACTTACGGAGGAACATTCTTGATGATGGGATGGCTGCCATGGTGTTTTGACAACTCAGGACTTGGCAGTGCTGGAGCCCTGTCCCACAGAGTTGGTGGTCATGGTGGCATTTCCAGACTTGGCTGTGTGCTGTGATGCCCTTCCATGCCAGACTGCCTTAACCTCTTTCTTGCTTGGCGCTTACAGCTGCACGACGTCTACTGCAAAGTCTGCAAGAAGCGAAAGGTGTCCAGCGTCGACCAATCGGAATTCTTCAACTTATGCACTCTGCTGGAAGCCGGAGGCGTCATTGGCATGCGGAAGGCCAAGGAGCGGCGTCAGTACAAGGTAGGAATGCCTGGAGTCCCGACTTAATTCTCTTGGATGGACCTGCACACCTGCTCAGCCTACTACCCCCTTCAAAGAACCAAATAGAATAGAAGTTGATGAGGCCAAAAGAACAAAATAGCTGTGGTTATTGTGACATGACCAGAAAAAATAGAGTTGGTAGGTCGGTTGATCCTTTTTTAAACTCTTAAGATCCTGTACTGCCCATATACCGCCCACCCTGCTCAATCCTGTGCCACCTATAACCACCCACCCCACGTGGCTGTTACTTGACTGATTTTTTTCCTACAAATTGCATAATCCTTACAGGACTGGGGAATGAAACACGGGAATGACTTACAGGACTGGGGAATGAAACACAGGAATGACTTACAGGACTGGGGAATGAAACACGGGAATGACTTACAGGACTGGGGAATGAAACACAGGAATGACTTACAGGACTGGGGAATGAAACACGGGAATGACTTACAGGACTGGGGAATGAAACACGGGAATGACTTACAGGACTGGGGAATGAAACACACGAATGACTTACAGGACTGGGGAATGAAACACACGAATGACTTACAGGACTGGGGAATGAAACACACGAATGACTTACAGGACTGGGGAATGAAACACGCGAATGACTTACAGGACTGGGGAATGAAACACACGAATGACTTACAGGACTGGGGAATGAAACACACGAATGACTTACAGGACTGGGGAATGAAACACACGAATGACTTACAGGACTGGGGAATGAAACACACGAATGACTTACAGGACTGGGGAATGAAACACACGAATGACTTACAGGACTGGGGAATGAAACACACGAATGACTTACAGGACTGGGGAATGAAACACACGAATGACTTACAGGACTGGGGAATGAAACACACGAATGACTTACAGGACTGGGGAATGAAACACACGAATGACTTACAGGACTGGGGAATGAAACACACGAATGACTTACAGGACTGGGGAATGAAACACGCGAATGACTTACAGGACTGGGGAATGAAACACACGAATGACTTACAGGACTGGGGAATGAAACACACGAATGACTTACAGGACTGGGGAATGAAACACACGAATGACTTACAGGACTGGGGAATGAAACACACGAATGACTTACAGGACTGGGGAATGAAACACGCGAATGACTTACAGGACTGGGGAATGAAACACACGAATGACTTACAGGACTGGGGAATGAAACACACGAATGACTTACAGGACTGGGGAATGAAACACACGAATGACTTACAGGACTGGGGAATGAAACACGGGAATGACTTACAGGACTGGGGAATGAAACACGGGAATGACTTACAGGACTGGGGAATGAACCACGGGAATGACTTACAGGACTGGGGAATGAAACACAGGAATGACTTACAGGACTGGGGAATGAAACACGGGAGTGACTTACAGGACCTTAAGAGTTAATAGAAGAGGCCAGATTGAGCACAAATCACAATTTCTCTCTTGCTGAAAAAAACTTTTTAATATACATAAAAAATGGATTCCTCGAGTGCTCATAAAGCAGGGAGATGAAACAATACACAATTCATTGATCGCCATCAATTTCTTCTCGTTTATTTGTCTGTGTTCTGTTTTCTGTTGGGGTTTTTTTCTCGGTTTTTTCATGATTGAAAAAAAGTTTAGGGTCAGCAGAAAGAAGAGGGTTGGTTGGGTTACCGTAACCACAATAATTTTCTTATTTGGCCTCAGCCTATCTTTGTGGTCAACAGAACACATCTTTCTTTGTCTGCGGATGAGAGACCTTTGCTCAGCACAGTCTCGGCGGCTTGCTGGATTGCAGCATGCACGTTTGTGTGTTTGTTTGTCTGCGGTGAGTATGACTTGCACATCTGAGAATCCTTTCAACCCCTTAATCCTTGTGGAGAAAAGTGCAGTCTTCTGAGCCATCAAGTGTGTGGTCGTGATGATGGCTTGTCGAGAAAGACACTGTCTTCTGAGCCATCAAGTGTGTGGTGGTGATGATGGCTTGATCAACTGAAGCTTGCTTTCCTAACTCAGTCTCTGGTTATTGGCACTCACTGACTTGTGGTGGTGTATTACTCTAGAAATGTTTACTCCCGCTGTGCATCCACTAGAGAGTATACTGTAAAAAGAGTGCCTGTCAGCCTTCGAGAAAGGAATTCCTTGGCCAGCTGTATTCTGTAGCTCATCCGATGAAGGCCTTTTGCCATGTGGAGTGTATCTGATGAGTAAATCATTGAGAATATCATGTAGAGTATATCTCATGCGTAAATCATTGAGAACATCATGTGGAGTATATATGATAATAAATCATTGAGAATATCATGTAGAGTATATCTCATGCATAAATCATTGAGAACATCATGAGGAGTATATGTGATGTGTAAATTATGGAGAACATCATGTAGAGTGTATCTAATGAGTAAATCATGGAGAACGTCTGTTGATGATATCTATCTATGCATGTACCTGTCCATGTGCCTGTCTCACTATGCAACCGCAGGCAGGCAGACAGAAGACAACAGCCAGCCAGCCAGCCTGCCTGCCTTCCTACCTGCTTGTCTCTGCCTTTCTGTCTGTCTGTCACTGCCTGCCTGTCTGTCACTGTCTGTCTGTCTGTCTGTCTCTCTCTCTGCCAATCACTGCCTGTCTGTCTATCTGTCTGTCTGTCTGTCACTGCCTGTCTGTCACTGCCTGTCTGTCTGTCTGTCACTGCCTGTCTGTCACTGCCTGCCTGTCTCTCTGCCTGTCACTGTCTCTCTGTCTGTCTGTCTGCCTGTCTGTCTGTCTGTCACTGCCTGTCTGTCACTGCCTGCCTGTCTGTCTGCCTGTCTCTCTGCCTGTCACTGTCTGTCTGTCTGTCTGTCTGTCTGTCTGTCTGTCTGTCTGTCTGTCTGTCTGTCACTGCCTGTCTGTCACTGCCTGCCTGTCTGTCTGCCTGTCACTGTCTGTCTGTCTCTCTGCCTGTCACTGTCTCTCTGTCTGCCTGTCACTGTCTGTCTGCGTGGCTCTGTGTGTTCGGTTGTGTCAATGTTTCTTGCTGTATCAGGATTTACACTCTTGTTCTTGTACTCTCTCTTCTCCCCCACCCCCCACCCCCACCCCATCCCCACTGCCAATCCTCATTATCTAACTCCCTATGCATCCCTAATGGAGGACTGCTGTATTGCAGGTCTCGCTAAAGCTGGACGAGCAGGAGCTGCACACAGCACTGAAGGATCGGGTCCTCATCTCCTCCATTCTGGCTGACGGCCTGCCCAAGTAGACCTTGGGTTCTGACCACTCACTGACCACAATAACTGACTACACAGAACCAACCCCTCATACACATCACAGAACTAACCGCACAAACTTCGAGACAATTGACCGTTCACATGCAGACCACACAAATTGAACCCCATTCATTGACTACACACTCCAGTCATAACAGACTGTCCACATGAAATTGAAGACAACAAACACACACAGACACACACAGACAGACACACACACACCCGTGTGGAGCAGACCCCACATGGCAACACACACACACACACACACACACACACCCTGTGCAGATAAGATTGTACGTGGCAAACACACACACACACACATCCTGTGCAGAGAAGACCCCACATAGCAAACACACACAGTGATTACACAAAACAGATGACAGAAAGTGACCATCAGCCCAAGCTAACTGGGCACAAGGATGGGGACTGGGGATGGCCAGCTGGAAGGAGACGAGATGGCTGCCAGGAACTTGGAGTTGATGGACCTGTGCACCGAGAGCAGACACCAAAGGGAGTGACAGAGCAGAGAACTCTTTGTGAGACAGTGTTGTGAGGGACAGGATAGTAGCACCATTTTTCTCGACACCACATCTTGCAATACAAGAGCAGGATTCGACTCGACAGGAAGACCTATGGACAGGCGTTCACAACTGCTGCGTTACGACACCGCGGGAGAATGTGAAGTTACAGTGAACTTGTGCGGGTTGACAATGAGTCGTTCACGAATCCCAGAGAGTCCAGGGGTGTGGGCAATTTTTCTTTTTCGGTCACAACACCTTTGGCTTTTCTGCCTCACAGAAAGCGATCCCAGGACCGTGCTGATGCTGAGGTACCGCGCCAGCCACTTTGACGAGTGGCGCAGGATTCCCAGCAGTTACAGGCCTGGCACCACTCGCTGGTGGGCAGTGCCCAGGCTGCCAACTACAATGACAATCACTCAGCAACGATAGCCTAGTGCTGCGATTTCCTGACAACTGGATGTATTTTTCCAACTTCTTGTTTGTAACAAGTGACGATGTGAGCGTCAAAGGGAATGGCCGTCTCCGCAAGCAGTTCATGATCTTGTTCTCTAACAAGCGTGATGTCTGGTCTTGTGACTGAGTTTATGATATGAAAAAGTTTGGTTAGTGTGCATAATTAGATAATGGGGGGGGGGGGTTGTGTACAATGGGATTCACCTTGCTTTTTCTGGTTCTCCTAAGAATGAAATCTCTGTATAATTTACACTGCTAGTTCTTTTTAGTCTGAAAAAGTCAGCTGACCTAAGGCAACAAAAAAAAAGGTTGTTACTGACCCTATTTTTTTCCTGTTGATTGTTTGTGCAAAATAGAAGAAGATATTGACAGTAAACAATAAAATATATGCTGTCCCATCTTCCCTGCCCTGTGAGCACTCGGGGAATCCACTATTTACTGAGTTGGACGTCAGAATAGACCCACCGTGTCTCCCGACGTGATTCATAAGAAGTAATAACAATGGACAGTGTGACTTGATTTGTACTTGCTCTAAACTATTCTTGTGATTTTCTTGCTGAATGGCCTTACATAGCCTACAAAGGCTGATAGGCCAAAAAATCCCACCCATCTATCGTTAAAAGGGAAACTTGATTTATATTTAATCTGGCCTTTTCTATTAAATAGGGAAGAACATTTTTGTTACCTCAGGTCAACCTACCAACCCTTTTTTTTCCTTATACATTTTTGTCCTAGCCTTGTAAAAAATCTGAAATGAGCGGGCCCTGTAACTAAAACAATGTTTGCCCTTACTGATGATGAATGTAGAGGAGGATCATTAAATTGAGTCTCACTGCCCATCAGTCCGCAGAGGCTGTGAACCTTCAAGCACGAAAAAGCATAAAGGGCGATAGTGCAAAATTTCACATCTTGATTTCGCTCGTCACCGACAAAGCACTTAGGGATGGATGGATGGAGCCCAAGGGCTCATCAGCCTTGAAAGCCATTACATACAACATACTACAACATACTTCCACTGTATAAAAATGTGCAATTAAAAGATTACCTCAGAAGAAGTAAGTGGAGAAATATCGAAAACAATGAAGACATAGTACGACTCATAGACAAAAATAACACTCAGAATCTATAAAAAATGTTATCACAGCAAGAGGCTTTTAAAAAATGTCCAACGGACTGCTCAACCCACTCCGTAGATGAGCAAGTCGGGAGGATCAGGATGTACAGAGGGAAAATCCAGGCTGTCCAGACAGTTTAGGATGGCAACAGCGTGAGTCTGTAGAATCCAAAGAGGGGCAGTTTGTCAGGTGGAATCTCCAGGCCAGTTGTGTGCCAACAGACCTACAAGAATTTTTGGCGAGCAATCGGCACATTTTTGGCCAACCTGGTCATGGTTTCTCTAGTGACAAAAGTTGTGGTCTCTCAGGCAGGTTTTTGTCAGAGCTCATGGGAAGATGAAAAAGCTCTAAATATTGGGCAGTACACAACTTATTTTTCAGACAAGATGATATCCGGAATAAGATTAAAAATTGGAGAAAGATATGGGGCACACCCCAAAAAAATGAAGGAGGTAACAGTAATCTGCCAGATTTTTTTCCTCCTGCCAACTCCCCCTGTGGGTTCGGGGTAAGAATTGACCCACCGCGTCTCCCTACGGGATTCGTAAGAGGCGAATAACTAGGGACACCGTGACATGATTTGCGTTATACTTCTCTAGTGATTTTCGTGCTTAATGGCCTTATATAGCCTACAAAGGCTGATGGGCTGTAAAACACCATCCATCCATCCATTCTGCCAACCCTAAACTAATCTTGGAAGAAAAAGGAAACGTTTGCTGACCCTCTGTATGTCTTGCATCAGTAAAGGTGTCAGACTGCAGACATAAAAGTGAGCACTATGCACTGTTCAATTAAGTAAAAAAGCGTTTTCAGCTTAGGAGACATTTTATGTTCAGATGAATCTGCACATTACATTTCTTAAAACATATGCATGTGCGCTGTCTCAATCTGGCCTCCTAAAAATATAACAACAAACAAATCAGGCCTACCTCGCAGATATGGCTTCTTTTTCCCCCTAATGTTGGCCACTGTTTGGGGGTAGGGTGGTGGGGGGGGTTGCGGTTGCAGATTTCGTCTGTTAGCGGAAGGTGGACCTGGATGGGAACTGGGAGTGTTGGTCAGACTGGACAAAGGAAAGCCAGCAGCCTTGCAAGAACAAGAAGCCAACCCAAGATGCGAGGAGATGTGAAACTGATAATGGATAAGAAAAAGAATAAACTAGTGGTATGTACAGATGTATTGTGATGAGAACTTTTTTATGCATACACCCTCAGTAATTTGGGGGATTCCATGTTTGTGTGTGTTCATGCTTGCATGCACACATGCTCTTGAGAGAAAGAAATCATGATTGTACTTAAAAATAAGACTCCCTGTGCCTCCCTAGGCAATTCATAAGAGACTAATAAAATAAGGACATCATGACTTGATTTGCATTCGCTCTAAACCTTCTAGTGATTTTCGTGCTCAGTGGCCTTACATAAACTACAAAGGCTGATGGGCCCTAAAACTCCATCCATCCATCCAATCCTCAGATCCAACTGCGATCATTCCAGATATCAACGCCTTCGGACAGACCCCATGTCTTGAGGGATGGCCAAGGCAGGCATGGAAGGTTTGATTGACTTGTCAGGACATGGAGCCAGTTCGTCAACATAGATTTTTCACTTGCTTCCTGTAGACTTGAAGTGCATAAGGATTACACATGTGAGAGTTGTTTGTGTGTGTGTGTGTGTTGGTTTGTTATCTGTTGTGTTTTTTTACCAAGAAGAGCAATTGGCAGGCTTCAGGATTAGTTTAATTTATTGAAGTGTATATGAAAGAATATGAACCACATGAATTGCTTTGAGAATGGTTGTTGCTCATTGTGAGTTTTAGATTGCATGTATATTGATGATTTTTAATAAAAGAAAATTCCAGGACAAAATTTGGAGGTCTGTTGTTGTCTAGATGCCAGCATTCACAGACAGCATTCACAGACAGCATTCACAGACAGCATGAATGGTGATGGTGATGATTGTCAGTCTTGATGTTTCTGGCATGCTTTGAGACACCAAGTTCTGTTGTCTTAACAAGTCCGGCAGCAATGTCTTCTTGGGCTGCACACCTTCAGCGCTTCCTGGATCAACTTCAAATGCTTCGCAGTGACTGCTGCCACAGCAGTGGATGACAAGTTGGCAGCTTCAGTACCCAGAGACGGTGGACTAGAACAGTAACCACAAAAACCCCATCTCCACCTTCCACAGATGGGTCTTCACAGGCGTTAGAAGCGAGGCGTTGCTTTCTAGAATGAAGTGGTTAACTACCACTTAGAAAGTAAGTACCCGTGAAGCTGGGGGGGGGGGGGGGGGGGGGGGCGGCTCCAAAAGGAGGTTTCTCTTCAGTCTGGTTTCGTCTGACTAAAAGATCTGAGATAATGTCGGACTCACGAGTAGGAAGGCAGTATCCCTAGTATGCATTCCTGCACTGTGAATTCCGTAGTTTTGTAGAGTTGTATAAAGTTGGAGCCCTTTGTAAAGGAATTTATGTAGGAACATCAAAGAGTAGAGATGCGTTCCGCCCACCACCATATGGGCATGTGGGACATCCTTAATCTCCCAACAACTATCTCGGAAGAAATCCACGAGAAGATACACGGGTTAAAGGTGGTTCCTTTAGCTGGCCAGAGCAGAGTGTTTAAAGAAGGAGCGATAGTGCCTGTGGGAACAAAGGGACAAGCCCTGTCAGATCAAAGGGAGAATGGAGTTGTGTTCAGAACATCTGGGGCTCTGGTTGGCACCTGTTTGTGTTGGAGGGTGAAAGTTAAAAGAAATCTCTAATTGGTCAGAGGCTCTGGGACTCTCTCAGCCATTCACAACGGAATGGGGTGGAGCCAGAGGAGATTTGGGGGGGGGGGGGGGGGGGGGAGGCGAAGAGCGAAGGGAGTGGACACGGCTTGTGTCGGGTGCCCTTGACCTTGTATGCTGCCTTATAAGGACGAAGAATAAAGGAGTTTGAAAATTCACCGGTCCGACTTGTCCTCTCGATATCCCATCCACGCTACAACATCTGCTGCCATGCTCAACATGCTGCCTTATAAGGACGAAGAATAAAGGAGTTTGAAAATACACCGGTCCGACTTGTCCTCTCGATATCCCATCCACGCTACAACATCTGCTGCCATGCTCAACATGCTGCCTTATAAGGACGAAGAATAAAGGAGTTTGAAAATTCACCGGTCCGACTTGTCCTCTCGATATCCCATCCACGCTACAACATCTGCTGCCATGCTCAACAGCCACACACCTACCACAAATGTATTCAATGCTTAAAGTTTCTGGACCTCGATGGTGCAGCGCTTGCTCGCTATGGAACAGCCCTGGTCCATAATGACTGGGAGAAGTCTGCAGGGAGGGAATCGTGGCGGGGGGCACATATATTCATTGTGTTCTGGCGTGTGTGGCTTGGATCGTTCCTTTCTTTCTTAATTTGCAATGTCAGACAGTGAACATGTCTCCCGAACTCAGAAATGTCCATGTTGCGACTTAATTTTGTTTCCCTCACAAAATCCTATCTGTGCAAGGGTTCTCATAGCTTCCACTGGGATGTCGAAGTCCACGAAATCCGGTGGTCGTTTTCGAAAACCTTTATTCACGCACTTAATTGTCTATACACAGTGATGACGATGGTAATCAGCATTACCACAATAACTCCACTCTCCAGACAGGATTCTCGGAGGACACAATCACTCCCTGTGTAGGACTTTTCGCACCCCAGTGTCTTCTCGGGCTCTCATCTTTTTCTGTCTTGTGCTCTCTCACATGCCTGCACTGGCGCCTTTTTACCTTTTTGACAGGTTCCAGAACTTCTCGAATCAGCCGGCATTCCTTTAACCATCTGGAAGCAGCTCAAACAAAGTCACATGACACATCTGGGGTGCGGCTGCGCCCTAGTTACATCACCTAACTAAGTGCCCCCGGTGGGTTCCGGGTAAGAGCACACCGCGCTCCCTACGCGGTTCGTAAGAGGTGAATAATTAGGGACGTCGTGACATGATTTGCACTTACTTAAAAAGAGTTTCATTGATTTCGTGGTTAATGACCTCACATTGCCTACACAGGCTGATAGGCCGTAAAACTCCATCCATCCATCCATCACGTAACTAAGCAACAGCATGGGTGAGGAGATTGACGTAAGCAGTTCAAAAGCCAGCGCCACAATCTTCCTGCACATTCCAGGACCTTCACTACATACTCTTATCCCTCCTCCTCCCCCCTCGCCCCCCCCCCCCCCCCCCCCTTCTCTTAATTGTCCATGATTACCCTATAGTGTCCTCTGGGCACATTTGTAGCAGGGAAAGTCCGAAGTTGTTTGTATTCTTGTCGACAGGTTCCCTAGAGTTAAACATAGGACTTTACTGTCAAAATAATCTGTATCATCTACTTCAAAACCGCGTTGTCGTTCCCCCTACGAGCCTTAAAGTCTCTGCATAGGACCGATTTGCAATCAGAAAAACGACTTTGCAAAATACATTTGAACAGTTTTCAAGTCGAGTGATTCCATTTGTATCTAATGAACAGTTTGTATCATAAAAATGCGAGCCATGTGGAGAAACATGAATGCCCATGCAAGTTAAGAGTGTCACTTCCTGAATGCACAAATCTCTATCTTTAATGCCATAGTGGTGTCAAAGTCACAGCTTAGGCGTGTTTTTAAATGTTTTGTGCTTTTCACACACTGCAGATTACGCCTCTGCATTCAATGAAACATACGTATCTATGACGAAATGAAGGTCTTGAAGAGGAATTTTCTATAATCATAACATTGACCTTGACCTTGCCCGAGTGTGTGTGTGTGTGTGTGTGTGTGTGTGTGTGTGTGTGTGTATGAGAGAGAGAGAGAGAGAGAGAGAGAGAGAGAGAGAGAGAGAGAGAGAGAGAGAGAGAGAGACAGACAGACAGACAGACAGACAGACAGAGAGAGAGAGACAGACAGACAGAGAGAGAGAGAGAGAGAGAGAGAGAGAGAGAGAGAGAGAGAGAGAGACAGACAGACAGAGAGAGACAGACAGA
This sequence comes from Theodoxus fluviatilis, assembly GCA_034096865.1. Lineage (NCBI taxonomy): Eukaryota > Metazoa > Mollusca > Gastropoda > Cycloneritida > Neritidae > Theodoxus > Theodoxus fluviatilis. The sequence continues at coordinate 77,850 of JAWQFJ010003062.1, forward strand.
GAGAGAGAGAGAGAGAGAGAGAGAGAGAGAGAGAGAGAGAGAGAGAGAGAATGAACGAACGAGTTTAATTGTTAGGCCTCTGGCCCGTCACCAACGTACATAAAGTTCATGCCTCATCGGAAGGAAAAACAAAGTCAATTTCAATAGCCTCACGACGTCTCTTGAATGCAATATACAAGTAAACTGCGATGGATCTTATTTCTATAAAATTCTGTGTTGATAAGACACTTACTGCATTTCTCCCAACTGATGAAAGAGTCACATGTGAAATATAATTCCGCCTAATGTCATACACAGGACAATCGAACAAAAAGTGAATTTCATATTCAAAGGTTTCTCTTCAAGCGGGACAAATGTACACATTTTCTGCAGCTTTATCTTTATAGCGGTACTTTTGCCAAAAGAGCTCACTAAAACCTGTCCTAAACTGAACATAGACATCACGAAATTGTTTCTTGTCAAGAGCAAGTAAATAATTTTCTTTTGTCCATGTTTTAAACTGTCTGTAAAACTAATATATTTCATTGTTCATAGGGCTTGAGACCAATAGTTACAATATTCTTGGACGTCATCTTTCATTTCTTTCAAAAATGTCTGATTAGGTACCGTCTGGTTATCCCATACATGAGGGAAATAGTACCTGTACAGCAATTTTTTTTATTTTAAACGCCCAATTTTGTTAGTTAAATGAATTCAACATCATCTTGTATGCTAAAAACGAGTATCGTGAAATCTCCATTTGTAATATATGTATCCAATACTTCAAGGAACGAAGCACACAATTGATGTACAACAGGTATCTTCCACATTCTCCAAGACATTCAACTTTGAAGCTCTTGTCGGTAGATTAAGGTATCTTTTCATTGTTTTTAATTGTGCACTCTCTATGACTGAACAATTGTACAAACCCCATATTTCTGCTGAGTACAGCAGAATACTTGACACTTGTGCATCGAACACCTTAAAGAAGACATCAGGTGACAAATACTGTAACTTTCTAATACACCTGGTGGTCTGAGCAACACGGGCTTTTGGTCTCTGTACAAGATCTAATTGGAGCAGAATAAATGGCATCTTTGTAGTTAGCAACGAACGAGCTACCTGTACTCTGATGTTATTTCCAATCTTTCTCCACACAAGTACCAATTTTCATTTCCCCCCAGAAACCCCCCATTTCGGAAAACAACCAAATTGGTTTTGTCCCGATTTACAGTCAGACCAATGGCATCAGCTCCTTTCTGCAATTGATTAAGTTGATTTTGTAGACCCACTACAGTATCAGAAACAAGAACAATGTCATCAACAAATAGCAATAAATATACGAAAGTATTACGAGGCATGAGTTGGATCCAATTTTTGCCATTTGAGACACTAATTTGGCCACATAATTCTCAATAAGAGAAAACATTATTGGACTCATTTTGAAGCCTTGTTTAAGTCCTGAGGAGCATTCCAATGGTTCCGAGTAGCGACCATTGCATCTTATCCTGCATAGCACCTTTGAATATATTCCTTGTAGCATGTTTAGCATTCTTCCTCTAATCCCATACAAAACGAGTATGTCCCAAACAGCTGTCCTGTCAATAGTATCAAAAGCCTTCTTAAAGTCAACAAAAGCCGCATATACCTTTCTTTTCCTCGATAAGTTACGTTGTACTAAAGAATGAAGGACATCAATATTATCGATGGTATTATAGCCCCTACGGAAACCAGCCTGCTCCTCTACAATCACCTTATTAGTTTCAGACCAATCCTGCAATCTATCAGTGAGGCTGAATGAGTCGAAGTCGGAAACATTCGCGGACACTGTACCCCAGTTTTGAAATCTCGGCCTTACAGTCACGTGACTCGCACGCCCGGGGAGTTATGCTAAGATCCGGCTGCGTTAATGTATCTGCATTTTGTGACAAACGTCTTGCTCGGCGGTACTGTACTCCATGCACCTTAACGGTCCACGTGATTCGGGTGTAATCTTAAGCTAAACGACGTTTATAAATGTCCGTTCTCGCGAGAAATGCCGAGATTTGAAACTGGGGTACAGTATCTGCGAATGTTTCCGACTTCGACCATTTCAGCATCAGTGAGTATAGAAGTTAAAATTTTGCTAAGGATGTTCGTGAGATATATACCTCTATAGTTATCGGGAATGTTGGGAACACCCTTCTTATGTATTGGCAAGATGTTGGTGTTAAGGTGCCAGGTTTGGCGGGAATTTCAGCCCGACCTCTGTGACCTATTTTCTGTGTTGTTTGAAATGCCAGGTTTGGCGGGAATTGCAGCCCGAACCCTGCGACCTATTTTTTGTATTGTTTGAAATGCCAGGTTTGGCGGGAATTGCAGCCCGACCCCTGTGACCTATTTTCTGTGTTGTTTGAAATGCGATGTTTTGGCGGGAACAGGCTAAGGCCGTTAATGAGGCAGGGACGTCTTCCCTGATGATTTTGATTGGTTGAGTGTGATCACGTGTGGGCTGTGGATGACGCTTGCTGGCCGGGAGCGTTTGGAAGTTAAACCAGTGTGCTCCTAGCATAGGGTCGTGAAGAGACGTGAGTAGGAAGCCGCTCCGTGTTGCAATGGGACACGTTAAAGAAAACCTCCAAGTCATCTCCCCCGACCATCGGACTGCTGTATGAAGAACAGTACCCTTCCTTGAATGAAAGAACAAACTTCCTGGATCTGGATGCCCTTCTTCGTCGTGTGGAGAATATGTTCCCTCAGTCGGCGCGGACCGCGGGCTGAGTGTGTGTGTTGGTCTGCATGGACAAAAGTTCATCAGTGAAGCATTCCAGAAGAGCGTCACCCATCTGCTTGAAAGGCTGCCCTACACGTCACCCGGCGTAAAAGGCAGTAAGTAAGTAAGTATAGTTTACTGACAACAACTAAGTGCTTGTCGTTGGGAAGATAACTGTACAGGTATGATATGTTACTGTGCATGTAATGTGTGTGTGTGTGTGTGTGTGTGCATTTGTGTCTGTGAGAACATGTGTGAGTGTGTGTATGTGTGTGAGCATATGTGTGTGTGTGTGTGTAAGCATGTGTGTGTGTATGTAAGTGTGTGTGTGTGTAAGTGTGTGTGTGTGTGTGTGCATGCATGCATGTATGCATGTGTGTGTGTGCGTTTGTGGTTCAGTCATATGTCCATATGTGTATGTGGTTTAAAATGTGTGTGTGTGTGTGTGTGTGTGTGTGTGTGTGTGTGTGTGTGTGTGTGTGTGTGTGTGTGTTGTCCTGTTGCATATTCAGGCATTGATTGGTTTGACCTTAATCGGAATGCATACAGCCATTACATGTAGAGTGGGTGACTGACTGCTTTCTCCACAGTCACAACACTTCAGGATGCATGGATCATGTTTACTACAGAGGCTGAACTTCTTTTTCATGCAGTGTGACCCTGCTGTAGCTTCAGTGGCATGTGCTGTAGCTTCAATGGCATGTGCTGTAGCTTCAGTGGCATGTGCTCTAGCTTCAGTGGCATGTAGACTTTTTCAGCATTTTCATGCAGTGTGAGCCTGCTGTAGCTTCAGTGGCATGTGCTGTAGCTTCAGTGACATGTGCTCTAGCTTCAGTGACATGTGCTGTAGCTTCAGTGACATGTAGACTTTTTCAGCCTTTTCATGCAGTGTGAGCCTGCTGTAGCTTCAGTGGCATGTGCTGTAGCTTCAGTGGCATGTGCTGTAGCTTCAGTGGCATGTGCTGTAGCTTCATTGGCATGTGCTGTATCTTCAGTGGCATGTGCTGTAGCTTCAGTGACATGTGCTCTAGCTTCAGTGACATGTGCTGTAGCTTCAGTGCCATGTAGACTTTTTCAGCCTTTTCATGCAGTGTGAGCCTGCTGTAGCTTCAGTGGCATGTGCTGTAGCTTCAGTGGCATGTGCTGTAGCTTCAGTGGCATGTGCTGTAGCTTCAGTGGCATTTACTGTAGCTTCAGTGGCATGTGCTGTAGCTTCAGTGGCTTGTGCTGTAGCTTCAGTGGCATGTGCCGTAGCTTCAGTGGCATGTGCTGTAGCTTCAGTGGCGTGTGCTGTAGCTTCAGTGCCATGTGCTGTAGCTTCAGTGGCATGTGCTGTAGCTTCAGTGCCATGTGCTGTAGCTTCAGTGGCATGTGCTGTAGCTTCAGTGCCATGTGCTGTAGCTTCAGTGGCATGTGCTGTAGCTTCAGTGGCGTGTGCTGTAGCTTCAGTGCCATGTGCTGTAGCTTCAGTGGCATGTGCTGTAGCTTCAGTGGCATGTGCTGTATCTTCAGTGGCATGTGCTCTAGCTTCAGTGGCATGTGCTGTAGCTTCAGTGGCTTGTGCTGTAGCTTCAGTGGCATGTGCCGTAGCTTCAGTGGCATGTGCTGTAGCTTCAGTGGCATGTGCTGTAGCTTCAGTGGCATGTGCTGTAGCTTCAGTGGCATGTGCTGTAGCTTCAGTGGCATGTGCTGTAGCTTCAGTGGCATGTGCCGTAGCTTCAGTGGCATGTGCTGTAGCTTCAGTGACATGTAGACTTTTTCAGCCTTTTCATGCAGTGTGAGCCTGCTGTAGCTTCAGTGGCATGTGCTGTAGCTTCAGTGGCATGTGTTGTAGCATCAGTGGCATGTGCTGTAGCTTCAGTGGCATGTGCTGTAGCTTCAGTGGCATGTGCTGTAGCTTAAGTGGCATGTGCTGTAGCTTCAGTGGCATGTGCTGTAGCTTCAGTGGCATGTGCTGTAGCTTCAGTGACATGTGCTGTAGCTTCAGTGGCATGTGCTGTAGCTTCAGTGGCATGTGCTGTAGCTTCAGTGGCATGTGCTGTAGCTTCAGTGGCATGTGCTGTAGCTTCAGTGGCATGTGCTGTAGCTTCAGTGGCATGTGCTGTAGCTTCAGTGGCATGTGCTGTAGTTTCAGTGGCATGTGCTGTAGCTTCAGTGGCATGTGCTGTAGCTTCAGTGGCATGTGCTGTAGCTTCAGTGGCATGTGCTGCAGCTTCAGTGACATGTGCGGCAGCTTCAGTGGCATGTGCTGTAGCTTCAGTGGCATGTAGACTATTTCAGAAAATACTATTAAAAGTTCTATAGGAGTTTGGTGAAGTATTTTCTATAGAAAATTATATAGAATACTGTAGAAAAGTGTATAGAATTTTCTATAGTAAATACTTCACCATAATACTATAGTAAATTCTACAGAATACCCTTGTACATACCTGATTGCTACATGCCATGCAAATACTGTTACTAAAGTAAATTCTATATTGTTACATGCCATGCAAATACTATTACTAAAGTAAATTCTACAGATTAAGTAAATTCTACAGATTGCTACATGCCATGCAAAAATGACAATACTAATTCATATTCTTTTTAGCATGATTTATTCTGTGCATTGCATTTTTGATCTTTTGGTGGCACTGTTTAGTTTTTGCCGCACATTGCTCCGAATGACCATCTCTGAAGTACCAGGAAATTCCTTCTTCACGGTTGCTGAAACACATAAAAAGAATACATAAGTCAGATTTTTATTAACCATCCGAGTGCCAAGAACTGATCTGGTCGGTTCAGGAATCGTTGCCAGGTTGCTTGAACCGACCTGGTCGGTTCAGAATTTTGGTGGTAGATAAAGATATTGTGGTGTTCTTAAAATGGCAGATTATTTCATTTCTCAAAATAATATTAATTTTGGAAGAAAATAAACACATATTTGGATCCACAAGAGCGCTTGTTAGCGTTTTCTCCCCTATTTTGCTCACGGAGGGCAACATATCAACAACAAGAAGGGCAAAGCCCATACGACTCACATGCTTGACCTTGACCTTTATATGACCTTGACCTTCAGGTGACCTTCAAGGTCAAGGTCAAACAACTAAACCTACCAATGACATCATACACTAAGAAATGCTTTACACATTTTTCCTACAAAAATACATGTGACCTTGACCCAAGGTCAAGGTCATCCAAGGTCATGCAACACAAAGCTGTTAATTCAAGACATAGGAAGCACAATGGTGCTTATTGGCACTTTCTACCATGAGATATAGTCACTTTTAGTGGTTCACTACCCCATTTTGGTCACATTTCATAAGGGTCAAAGTGACCTTGACCTTGATGATATGTGAACAAATGTGTCTCATGATGAAAGTATAACATGTGCCCCACATAATTATTAAGTTTGAAACAGTTATCTTCCATAGTTCAGGGTCAAGGTCACTTCAAAATATGTATACAATCCAACTTTGAAGAGCTCCTGTGACCTTGACCTTGAAGCAAGGTCAACCAAACTGGTATCAAAAGATAGGGCTTGCTTTGACCTATATACCACTTGTAGCTAAGGTCGCCATTCTTAATAACGTGGGAGAAAATTGGGAAAATGTGAAAAATGACTGTTTTTGAGACCACATTTATGGCTCCTGTGACCTTGACCTTGAAGCAAGGTCAAGTCACTATGTATGTTTTTTGAGGCCTTGTCATCATACACCATCATGCCACATTTGGTGTTGATACACTTAATAGTCTCCGAGAAAAATCCAACGTTTAAGTTTTTTACGCCCGGACGGACGGACGCCCGGACGGACGGACGGACGACACGGCTCAGTACATAGACTCACTTTTGCTTCGCATGTGAGTAAAAAATGGTGACATGCGTTCACTTCCGCGAATGTGCAGAGCGTCAATTACAACGAATCTCGTATGATTCAGAGATTTGCAAGAACAATCTAGTCAGAATATAAGTTTGAAAGGGTGTCATAAACAATTTCAGCACAGTATGCGCTTGTTTTGAAAGAATTTTTCATTGAATTAGCGTACTGATTGCCATAGCGTATGTTGACGTTTATTATCTAAACAGAGGAGACGAAGCACTACTTGTGATCTACGTAGCCAAAACCGTGGCAGCGCAGTAATATTTCCTCTGAGACACAGGTTTTCATTGGCTGAGTAACTGATCATGGAATGAAGCCTCTAGAAATAGCGATCCAATAGGGAAACACAGTGTAAACAAAGCACGCACTCGACCGCCCACAATGGCGGATCAACCAAGTACGTCTGGCGAGAGTGAACGATTACGATATAGACGAAGTGCGTTTGAGGTTCTTGCTGCTGCAATAGATAGCGAAGACAATCCAGATGTCGAGATTGAGGATAATGACAATGATTCAGACTTCGATCTTGGGAGTTCATATGGCAGTGACGATTCGGACGGGAGCGATTTGGAAGGAGGGGACATCGAGAGTGAAGAGCCAACGCCCTCGTTCCCCACCGCTTTGTCGGTCGGAGGAGCAAGTGAAACGCGGTGGCAGTTTGTTCAACAAGGGTATGACGAAGGCCCAACCCACGACATTGAGTTCCAGATGAGACATCCCGGACCAAGGGAGACGCCCCCACGCAACTCTGATCCTCGACAGTACTTCGATCTGTTCTTCGGTGATGATACCATAACGCACATCGTTCGTGAGACGAATCGCTATGCCAGACTTTTCTTGCGGACTGAGTACATGAAGGAATGGATTGACCGGCATCCGCATTCCAGATTCAGACGGTGGCCTGAAGCTGGAATGACTGGTGAAGACATCAGGAAATACCTAGGCCTAGTGATCAACATGGGACTGGTGAGGGAGAAGAAAATCTCCACTTACTGGTCGACACGCCCATCGAAGTACTTTCCTTTCTTCCACCAGACCATGCCACTGTGGAAGTTTTTGTTGATCAACAGAATGTTTCACGTAGCAGACCCAGCAGATGAGAGGAACAGGGGTGAGGAAGGATTTGATCCCTGGGCCAAGGTGAGGCCTATCCTGACAACCCTGAATGAGAAATTCAAGAGGCACTACATTCCTTCCAAGTGCATATCCATTGATGAGAGCATCATTGGAATGAAGAACAGAGTGACATTCATCCAGTACATGCCCAACAAAAGGCATGCTCGGTTTGGGATCAAGAAATTCCAATTGTGTGACAGTAGCAATGGCTATGTGTGCCATATCCAGTTGTATGCCGGCCGAGACATGGATGTACAACACGATGAAGGGCAGGGCCATGCTGTTGTGATGAAGCTGGTGGAGGAGTGCAGCATTCCAGGCAAGGGGTATCACCTCTTCACTGACAACTTTTATACCAAGCCCAAGTTGTCAAAGGCTCTGCTGGAGAAGAAGATTCTCTTGACTGGGACAGTTCGAGCAAACTCCAGGGGCCTCCCGGAAGAAATGAAGAAGGCAAAGCTACAGGTTGGGGAGACAAGGTACATGAAACAGGGAAATCTCCTCTGTGTAGCCTTTCGTGAAAAGACCAGCCAAAGGAAGCCAGTTCTTCTTCTCAGCACCAATCACAAAGCTGAGAATGAGCAGAGGGTGATCAGGGGGAGGACTGTCACCGAGCCTGCAATGATCCTCAACTACAATAAGTTCATGGGAGGTGTGGACCTCAGCGACAAGAAGGTCTACCATGTGGCTGCTGAGAGACCTACCCACAGATATTGGGTCAAGATTTTCAGAAATCTTGTGGACATCAGCATTCTGAATGCATATGAACTCTATGCACTGAACACTGACACCAGAATGAAAATGGCCAAAGGAGGGTTCTGTGAAACCCTTGTGGAGAGTCTCTGCAGTGTCACTGAGAGACTGCCTGGCCCTGGCAGACTTGTGGCACCAGAGCACAAGATTGTGAAACTCCCAGGGAAGAAGGAAAGGATCTGTGTTGTCTGCAGTGCATCCTCCAGAGGGAAAGGCAGGAAGAGATCAAGAACCTACTGTCCAGGATGTGATGTGGGATGCCATTTGGACTGTGAGCCAAGGTTGGAGCACTACAGAAGAAATCCAAAGCGTGGCAGACAAGAGGGAGCTGGAGAGGAAGAGGATGATGACTGAACAGTCTCTGTTGATAGTGGCATATCAGAATTGCCTTATTCTGACCTTGGCCTTTTGAACACAGAGGAATGAGCAACTTTGCCTCAGCAATGAGTCTTCATCAGTCTTGATATTTTGCATGTTGAAGCCCACAGCAGGAAGGAAATTGACATTTAATCCTTTGATTTTTCATATTTACATGCTTCTATAATAGATTAGATGCTACCAAAACTGTAAAAAAAAAAGTAAAAAAATTACACTCATCAGAAGTAGCTTATATCATTGTTGACACATTTCTGATTTGATATCAACTCAACAAAGTTTCTTTATCAAGAAATGTAAAAAGTGAGGTGTGTAGATAGTGCAACTTTTTTATTTCACCTTTATTCATTTCCTTACAATTTCATCTGGGTTTTGCTAACATATCTTGTATTTGAATGCTTATGTTGGCCAAAATTATCATGTACCCCAAAATTACCAGAAAGCATTCCGTGGGCACTCATAATATTTGAATCCTTTCCAAGTTTCTTGTAGCCAAGCGATGCTTACAAATTTTTTTTCTTGGGTAGAATAATGTTTTTGCTTGCCTGTCAAGTGCTTTTTATCACCCTTCTTGCATATAAAAGTCTATCTTGGTAGGTGGGTAGACGACTTTGATTTTTAGAAATAATTTAGAGCTGCATTCTAGAAGTGATTTTTATTTGCCATATATATATATATATATATATATATATATATATATATATATATATATATATATATATATATATATATATATATGTCATATTTCTGGTAATAAACATATAGTTCATTCAATAAGCTTTCTAGTGATATATAGTTTGTAGGTGTTTCTGCATGTTGTATGCTTATTTGGTCATTTGGCACATGACCCGTGAACAGGAAAAAACCTGTGACATTCGGGCACAAATAGTCTGACACTCGGAGGGTTAAATGCGATAGCATACACCAATAAATTATTTTCAATTAGATGCATGTTTGAAAAACTCCCAATAAAACCATAACTCCCACTCTGTACTGACTTAACATACACCAGACTTAATTGTTTGCAGGTGTTTTGCTTCGGCCATGTGTTGTATATATGCAGTTGACTTTCTTGTTCTGTGAGTAGGAATTGCTGTTTTCAAATTCTCACGTAGAATGAAATACTTTTTTTGTTTTATGGTGTTCTGTATGAGGTTTTACAGAAAGAAGGGGGAAAACCCTATAACATAACAAATTAACCACACCTGCCTCCAAATGTGTCTGAACCCACACGTGCCTCATGCAGGAGTGGCTGTGACATGCAGACATGCACAAAAATGGCAACTACAAAAGATCCATTACGGCATTAGCTGAACTTTAAAAGTTTCCAGTTACACAAATCACGGATCTTACCTTTTTAAAAAAAATTTAAGATCACTGAAATTTTAATAGGATATTTTCAGTAATAATGTTTAAATCTTGCATTTATTCACATATAACTCAAATCTTGTCAACATTCATGACTAAATCAGGCAATTTATTTTCCATTCTCTAAGGACATGCTGTACATAAAACATGCACAATGTTCAGTCTACTGTAACTTCTTGCAAAAAAAAATTATAATGCACAAACTACGCAGAACATACATGCATTCTAGTCATGCAAGTGATATGTGCCTGATCAAATAAAAAATATTGCATGTAATAAAAATGTTTTTATTTACTGATGATTTGCTGGAGAATCTGGATGGGGAGCCCTGGTTTTGGTGATGATGTAGAGGCACCGGGTCTTTTTGTGCCAGAAAGGGAATGACTTGCAAGGTACTCTTTTGTAAACATTCCTTGCAGAAGGCCATTCACAAACTTCTGTGAGGACACGTGTGATGCTGACTGGATCAGGTGAGAATCCAATGGCTGTGGGGAAAGGAGCAAAGAGATGATTTATACACTGGGCAATGACAGAGCTCAAACAAGGTTATCAGGCACCTGAGTTTGGACTTGCCAATAGAACTCCTCAAAGGCAGCAACAATTTGCCCTCACTCTGAATTTGCCTGTTGAAATGCTCGTGATAAACAACATACAAGTGCTGAGAATGATGCAACTGATGAATGCAAACAACTTACAATGAATGAGCAAAATGCTTATTTTGGATATTTTTCATGAAAAATTGAAGTTTTGCTGGTTGTACCTACCCTTATTTGGCCAAGCACCACATCTTCTCCCAGTTCCTGTTCTTCGTTACTGTTGGAAGTCTGGGAAGGCTGCTGTGCCTGACTGTCAGGCTGACCCCTGGGCTGCAGAGAAGCCGGCCATTCTCTTTTAGGTGGAGGCACTGGCGGAGGTGTTGCTGGCGGAGATGATATCATGCTCTGCATGGAATTCTCCAGCCTCTCTACGATACCAGGAGCCACTGTATGAAAAAAAGAATTAAAAATTCATAGTACAGGCTCAGGAAGTGAAACCATATTTTTAAGAAAAAGAGAGATTTCAATCAAGATTAATAGAATGCAACATGTCAATTTAGTCAAATCATGCACATTTCAATTTCATACCAGATTGTAGAAGGATAATGCTCTCTCAAGTCAAACAAATGTTCTGCAGTATGATCACTGCATACCATCAACAGCAGCGTCTGCTGTCACATTCAATTCTCACATCAGTAGACTCTTAGCCAAATGGTTTATGAAAAATGCCTATGATGATGATGATGATTCTGATGATGATGATGATGATGATGATGATGAGAACAACAGCAGCAATGGTCTCATATGCCCAGTGGTCAGGAGTTGGGAGTCTAGATGAGCACAAGAGGTATCACCATCAAAACAGGCACCTGATTCCTCAATCACAGGGTTCAAGACACAAAAATGAGTGGGATTTTCACTATTTCTCTATAATGGCAATGTATCTATAGACAAGTGGATTACCCATCTCCTTGTCGAACTGAACTCATTGCAATGACTCTCAGTTACTGAGTTAGCGTGCAAGTCAAACATAAGTCACTTACGCTGTGTCAGTCTGATCATTGCTCTCAAATTCTTGTTCTCAGTCTCCAGGTCTCGGTTCTCAGTCTCCAGGTCTTGGACTCTTTGCCTCAGCTCCTGGATTTCTTGCTGGGGATCCAGCTGGTCCTCTTGTGTTGGGAGGCCTCTTCCGATGTTGATCAGAGGCTTCTCATCAGATGGCAAATTATCCTGGTTCTGCAAAGTACAGCAAGCAATACATTCCATTCTTCCAAATAATCAGCCCTGTATAGTAAACCCTCTAGAGTTTGGCACTGTGACATCGTAATCAACAACATTGATATTATATTCATAAACTATAGTCTAAGGTCCTGGATGTATGCAAAAATTGTCACAGCGGGGAGGATGTTTAAGGTTCATTTCATTGTAGATTTTGCAGTTTTACATTTGTCATATTATGCAAATACTGGAGCAGGTCCCCAAAGCATGAAGACCACAGCAATCCAGCTAATGAGGGAGGTATGGAAGCAGCACAGGCCGTATGTAAATCTTGAGGGGCAAACAAGAGTGAGCAAAATGTATTACAATGTGTGTTTGACATAGCCCAAAATAACTTGGCATCATTCCATCTATTCTGATCATACAGTGCTCTCATAACTAACTGTTGTGTGCATGCATGTTATATGAGAGAGAGAGAGAGAGAGAGAGAGAGAGAGAGAGAGAGAGAGAGAGAGAGAGAGAGAGAGAGAGAGAGAGAGAGAGAGAGAGAGAACGAACGAACAGTTTATTGTTGGGCCTCCGGCCCTTCACATCAATATTTCAAAGGTTACAGTCAAGTAGTGAATGCCTCTTCAGTCACTGCTGTAGCCACTGCCTCCCCCCGCCTTTTAAATGCATGATACAAGTACCTTGCTACAGATCTTATCACCATTATATCTTGCTCCATCAGCAGGTATTGGATCTCTACCTTCACATTAGGGAGATTTCTAAGGAACTTTCTTCTCAGGTCCTCATATACTGGACATTCAAGAAGAAAATGTCTTTCACACTCATCTGTTTCATAACATGCTGGACACAAGTATGTGTTGAAATCACTTTCCTTTACATATCGGTATTTATGCACATACAGGTCGGTAAATCCCATACGGAAACGAATGTACACATCTCTAAATACTTTCTTGTCAATACTGTACAAATACATCTCTTTATACCGTAGTGCTTTGAAACAACGAAAAAAGGAATATCTATCACTAGCATTCAAAGCTTCAGACCACATTGTATTATATTCATTTACCATTCGTTTTCTTAGTTCTCTCAAGAATTCACCCTCACATTGCACTTTCTGATTAGTCCAGATTTCCAAGAATCCATATCTACCTAGTAGATCTTTTATTCTGTTTGACCAGTTTTCATTCGAACCAGATGCCAACATCATGCTGTAAGCTTTGCGAGGGTATCTACTGGATTCCATTTTCAGTAAACGCAGCCAGTACTTGATAGCCCTCATTGAAGCAGTTATGTACAAGGGGTATCTACCCGTATCTCCGTACACCATTAAATTTGGTACCTGCATGGGTAAATTAAGAAAACGTTTAATAGCCTGTAAATGTACACATTCCACAACATAACATTGACTGGTGCCCCACAGCTCGGCGCTATACAACAATACTGACTGCACCTGAGCATCGAATAGTTTGAAATATACATCTGGCGACATACAATCCAGTCTTCGTAGACATCTAGATACCTGCATCATGGCACCTTTCGCTCGTTGTACGAGATCATATTGCATACTGTTAAATGAGAGTCTGGTAGTGAATAATGCACCAAGATATTTGTATTCGTTCACCGTTTCTAACCTTTTGGAACCTAAGTTAGTAAGTACCATTTCTCATGGTCAGCCAAGTATCCTCCATTGCGAAATACAATGACCTTTGTTTTTTCGTGATTAACCTGTAGGCCGACTGCAACAGTTCCTTTCTCTAAATAGTTTAATTGGTTTTGAAGTCCTATTGCTGTATCAGAAATAAGAGCAATATCATCTGCATACAATAGTGCATATATCGTCGTTTAGTCCGGCATAAGCTGGATACCATGTCTACCGTATTTCGAAATATATTTTGCAACATATATCATGAGTAATGCGTCCCATGTAACATTGTTACCAAAAAAGAAAAAAATCCCCCAAAATGGCCATCTGTTGGTATAATGAATAAAGACTGTTAGAGACAAATGCTGTCATTATGTTCAGTTTTTAAGTGAAAGTTGATGAAAATGTTGTGATTGATATGTGCACAATGAAAAGTTAAAGAGTTGTGGTAACTTGCGTTACGGTGTCCCATGTGTCTTATTGTTTACTAACACATTAATTATGATACAATGTCAGTTTAACAGGTTATATGGCAGTATTGAAGTATCTTTTACATATCAGAGTTAAAATAAACTGGGTTATGTATTATTTAAATCAAATTTTGCCATATTGGTGTCCCGGTGTAACGCATGTTACCCGAGATGGCCGACAAACTTCAGCACCCTGTATTTTACAAACGATATCAAGTCCAGCTCCTTTTACACCAAAATCAGATACCTCAAGACTGCATGTAACTAATACATAGAAATCAACTTCCAGGATAGAGTTTGATTTTTTTTTGTTCAGTTCCTCCTTTTAGTGACCACTAGCGAATATCGACTCAACATAATTCACCAAGACGGAAAATAGGATCGGAGACATCTTGCAGCCCTGCTTCAGTCCGCAGTTACATTCGAATACATCTCCGTAGCCATTGTTGCATCTAACAGAGCACAGAACTTGAGAGTATATGGCGATTAGCATCTCGAGTAATGAGAGAGAGAGAGAGAGAGAGAGAGAGAGAGAGAGAGAGAGAGAGAGAGAGAGAGAGAGACAGACAGACAGACAGACAGAGAGAGACAGACAGACAGACAGAGAGAGAGAGAGAGAGAGAGAGAGAGAGAGACATGTGTTGTGACGTTTTCTCGAACCTTCTGGCACCGTCGCAGGCGCAGTTGATTGTTGTGTATCGGTCAGGTCACGGCCTTGACCCGCGCGCGACCGAGTTAGGCTAATATTAGCTTGTTGTGACACAGTAGTTCTGTCGCGTCGCAGTTAGGAATGTGGGAGTGTGTTCGACATCGCACTGGTAGTTTCTAGAAATTGTGTAAAGGTATATAAGGAGCGAAAGCGAGTGAGAGAGAGGAGAGCAGCAGATACGACAGAGTTAAAGGTGAGAGCTTTGACCCTGTACAGAGCGAGTTTCTGCTGTGTGCTAGCGAGCCTCTGCGGTACTGTAAGCAGAGTGAAGCTGCGACGTAGTGCGACGATTATTGCTGTTGGCTGATTTTCACCACTGTAGTCGATCAGTGTGTGAATAAAGTTCATTGGAAACGATCACCGGAGTCTGTCACTGTGACTTCCTAGCGCAAGCCAGGAGAACCCCCGTACATCAAGATATTGCAGAGAAGAGTGCAACATTGGTTCCACAGACGGCGAACAGTTGAAGCAGTGACAGTCTACGACGGAAATGGAAGGCGACAAGCGCGTGACTCGATC
>JAWQFJ010003062.1:93177-100677 GCA_034096865.1 Theodoxus fluviatilis
GAGTCTGTCACTGTGACTTCCTAGCGCAAGCCAGGAGAACCCCCGTACATCAAGATATTGCAGAGAGGAGTGCAACACATGACGCTGGGGAGGACACTAGGGGGAAAAGTTAATCAGGACAGATTGAAGCTGTGTGAATACTTTTTCAGATACCCAATTGCATCACTCATTGGCATCAGCACCAAAAAGATTACTTTCTCATTACTGTGTATATTTCAACATTCTATAAAGACTGAAAATTACATGCACATATAAATTATATTATAATCTAAATACATGTCATACATATATGAAAACGATTACTTCCTCAGTCCTGGGTATATTTCAACATTCTGTGAAGTTTGGAATATATGCACATAAAATCTCACGTCATTTTTGAAAACTAGCTACAGGCACGTCTAGTACATAGGCCTATCGTATCATCTAGGATGTTTGTGTTCCCAGAGACATTATTTTTATTATCAAGGAGTGCTACTTCACTTGGCCATAACACATTTCAGGTTGAAGCAAGTCATCATCACAACGTACATCAACGATATACTCCTCTGAAACACTGTTGGCTACAAGATTACATTGAGTTATTTTGGCTGAGCCATCGTAACCCACCTGATGAAGATCCGAATGTCGGTCGACATCTTCAAACTCAAAGTCAACTGCATCCAACTCCAACTCCAAGCTCGAGGGAGATCGAGTGCCACTGTGACTGTACGCTTGCTGTGCATCTTCACACTCATTTGAAGCCTGTGCTCGTTCCCATCTTCTCAGCGTGGAGTAGGGTACTTTTCTAGTATGGTCTGATAGGTATAGTTTGTACATCGTTCCCTTTCGACTCGTCATTATGCCAGCAGCAAGTAAAATGCAACTTCAAAAGCAACCGGCGAGCGCGCTAGTGATAATAACAGTCTCGCACTCATTTTCATTTTACATACGAGATAATGTTGCTCTTTGAATAGCTTAATTTATTGCATTCTTTTTCAGCGGTTTTCCCTCGACACCTTTGCAAAAATATTGCATCAAGATACTGTAGTTGGATTAATATTAAAAACTTCATTGCCTGCAGTAATGTGCTAATGACGTCACTTCCACTTCTGGTTATTTTGGTGCGGAGATGTTGTCGAGGGTGTAGCGGGGTGGTCGACATTCGCCGCTAGGCGAACTCTCTAGTGAACTAGAATGGGGTCGACATCTTGGGAAGAAAATGTCTTCTGAGGTGTACAAGAATGTTAAAATAGGCATTATGTTACGTTCATCGAAATGGCACGAATGGCATATTCATACAGCATCGCAGATTATTCTGAACACAGAGATATACTGATAATCATAATACTCTCAGTCTCAGCCACGCTAGTGAATGCATCGCAGATATGATCTCATGGTAGTTCACCGCCTCTGACAGTATCAGAAACATTAATTTACAAGTTGATACATTGTGGAGAGAGACAGATTTGCCAGAAGGAGTTTGATACAAGCACGGATCTAGATCCGTGATGTAATCAAGCCTACTCCGGCAAACAAAAACAAGCGGAAGACGCTGGAACTCTTCAACGTCAGAGGCGTCTTCCTGTCGAACGGCTTGTCGCATGTTGAGGCAGAGATACTATAGCGCCTGTAGCGCCACGTAAGTCCGCTGTGTGTGTCTTAATCAAAATGTTGAAAATGTAGATAGATGTATTTGGCTCCGGTAGTTTCGCTGTTGATATCGTTTTGCATTGTAGGG
Source organism: Theodoxus fluviatilis (assembly GCA_034096865.1). Lineage (NCBI taxonomy): Eukaryota > Metazoa > Mollusca > Gastropoda > Cycloneritida > Neritidae > Theodoxus > Theodoxus fluviatilis. The sequence continues at coordinate 94,895 of JAWQFJ010003062.1, forward strand.
CCCATCGGTAGTGTTCATTTGACAAAATCGAGGTGAGAAAATGAATTCACCCACTGTGACCCAGATCGGAGAAAACGAAACTAGGGAGTAGACGTAATGTGGAACTAATGTCTAATTTTCCACTCTGATCCCCTCCGACATACCCATCAGCACACCTCCAACAAACCCTCCCCACACTAACTCACCCCCCCCCCCCCCCCCCCCCCCCCCCCCCCCCCTCATCCTCCTATCTTTCGTTAATTTGCAGCCACCATACAATGCAATGAATGGTTTTGCAACAGGCCTGGTTTGAAACCAACGCCGACTTAGAGCAACAGTCCTCTTTGATGCTCTCCCCCTCCACCCCTAACTTTTCTCCTGACACCCCCCATCCCCACTCCAACTACACAATCCCAGTCTTTGGCTTCTGAACAATATAATGAATAATTTTCCAACACTGTGACATTGGGGCTGGGGTGAGGAGGAGTGAGTCCCCCCCGACAAATCCTTGATTGTCTCCCTCCGCCTCCACCTCCTCTTCTCCAGTCGTCAGCTATCAACTGTCGTGACTCGCACTTGGTATCGGAATGTGGTAGTTTGTGCCCAGCTGTCATAGTCTTCGGGCTCACCTTTACGGACGATGGAACATGCAAATAATCATTTGATGAAATGTTCCAAGACAGAAATGAGGCGAGAAACTTCACCCAAATGTTTCAGCATATTTGACCAGTAGGCAAGTGCTTGTGCCGCGTGGCAGGCAGGCAGGCAGGCAATGGCCCCAACTACTTTCTGAGAACCACTCCAGGCATGGCAAAACAAGACCCCGCCCTGCCAGCCTTGGCAGGCAACTAACAGAGCAGATGAAGAAAAATAGCAGCTGCTAACTGCCACCATTCTCACAACCCTACACTAGGGATGTGATTGCAGTTTATGGATAATATTCAGCATTGATCTGCCTTAGGAACAATGCTAGGACAAGGTAGAATCTTATAGACATGTGTGTGCGCGTGTATGTGTGTGTGTGTGTGTGTGTGTCTTTGTGTGCATGTGTGTGTGTGTGTGCCTGTGTGTATGCATGTCTATACATGTACATATGTGTACATGCATGCATATGCACTAATTTAAAGAGACACTGGCTAAATGAATTCATTACCCTTGATAAAAAATGTTAGTACAACTAACTCATTCTCTCTCTCTCTCTCTCACTCTCTCACTCTCTCTCTCTCTCTGTCTCTCTGTCTCTCTCTCTCTCTCTCTCTCTCTCTCTCATTCTATCATTCTTTCTCCCTCCATTTGGCTGTCTCTTGGTGCTGTCTCTGCACAGCTGAGCAGTACAACAGGCCATAATGTGGTCTGCCCTCTCTTGTCCACAGAGCACATCATGGCAAGCCATAGGCAACAATCTCCAGATCCCTATGAAGGTAAAGCTTGCTCACAAACATGTCTCTGTCTGTAATCATTTGTCTCTTTATCATGTTTGTTTGTTTGTGTGTGTGTGTGTGTGTTAGTGTGTGTATGTGTGTGTGTGTGTGTGTGTGTGTGTGTGTGTGTGTGAATGTTCGAATGTTCATCTATAAATCTGTCTGTGACACTCCCCACCGACCCACCCATCCCCATCACCCCTCATCTCTGTTGTTGATAAAGAACTCCTGGCAACAGTAACCTGTTTTCCATGCTTCTTGGTGAAACTGTTGATACAGCTACAATCAATCAGAAGCCCCATCTAAAATGTTTTTGGGAAGAATGCAAATGTTTGGTGATGATCACTGTTGATGATTTCCAACGCAACTGATGGGCTAAAGTAGTGTACACCTGCTATGCTTCAGCATTCTCATCACTAGGCAGTTTTAAGTTGCACTTCAGTAGTTACCAAGTTTTCACTTCAACCAAAGGTTATAGGTTACCTATAATCTTTGCTTCAACTAAGGCAACACAACAAAAACAAAAAGAAAAGAAAAAAGTTGTGGTTAAGGAAACATGGGGAAAACGGGGTCAGTGGGTAGGCCTGATTTTTAAAAATAATACTAGATTGGGACTGTGCACACTTGTGTGTATGTGTATGATTTAAGAAATGTCATGAATACAGTAAATTAATCTGAACATAAATCAAAATTTCCCCTACACTGAAAACGCTTTTTACTTGAATAGTGCTCAAAGGGAAGATATGGGACAGCATGCTGTTTGTTGTTTACCGTCAGTCCCCCCGCCCCCACCCCCACCCCCACCCCACCCCCCACCCCCAGAAAGAAATTCAGGGTAGATGTGGAAAAATAGGGTTAGCCTGGCAATTGTAACCACAACTTCTTCCTCTACATGTAGTCGTGGTTTACGGTAACCTGCCAACCCTGAACTTTCATTTTGATTATGCACACACACACACACACACACACACACACACACACACACACACACACACACACACACACACACACACACACACACACACACACACACTCACACACACACAGAATCCACTATTTAAGTATGGAAAAGCGTGTTCAGGGAAAAAAAGGTTTGGGTTATGTTCAATTTGCCCTTTTCTATTAGAAAGATAAGAAAAGAAAAAATTTAGGCAGATCTATTGCCGCCCCCCCCCCCCCCCCCCCCCCCTTTCATTTTACGGGGGAGAAGGGGGTACCTAATGAAATGATGAAATCAGAATCTCCAAATATCTGCAGTGGTGAGGTGTAGGAGGCCGACAAGGAGCCTCTAGCCATTCGGTACACTCTCTGATGTGTGCTGATGCACTCCAGTCATTAGTGATAGAAAAACTTGGATATCTGGTTTGCTGAATTTGTTTATTGTGGAGGATCACTTTGATTTCATTGCATTTCAATGTGTGTCCTTTCTCTTTCCAGCTGCCTTGTCTGATGAGAACTTGCTAAACATAGCAAATGAGCTCGACTCGGAACAAGCGTTTGCCCTTGCCATAAAGCTTGGCTTCAAATCTGTGGAGTTCAAAAACATACAGAGGGAGATATCAGGGGTGCCAAGACAAAACCATGAAATGCTCATTAAGTGGAGACAGAAGCAAGGCCTGGCAGGAGTAGAACAGTTCAATGAACTGATGCAGAGCCTGGAAAAGATCGACAGAAAAGATGTAGCGGATGACTGCAGAAGGAGGTACTATTGTCTCTACAAGGAAGCTATCTGTATGATGAAGATGTGTGTGTGTGTGTGTGTGTGTGTGTGTGTGTGTGTGTTTATACCTGTGTGTGTTAATGTGTGTACCTGTGTTTGTGAGTGTGTGTGTGTGTGTGTGTGTGTTTGTGTGTGAATGATTGTGTTAATGCATGTGTGTTTGTGTGTATAAGAATGTGTGTATTTGTACTTGTACCTGTGTGTGTGTTTGTGTGTGTAAGACTGTGTGTATGTGTGCACATACCATTGTGTGTGTATGTGTGCATGTGTGTAGCTGTGTGTTAATGTATGTGTGTGCATGTACCTGTATGTGTATGTACTTATGTGTGTGTGCATGTACCTGTGTGCCAGTGTGTGTGCATGCACAAATGAATGAGGGATAGATAAACAAATGAATGGTGAGAGAGAGAGATATGAAGATTATGATGATGGTGATTGTGATCGTGGTGGTGATGGAGGTAATAATGGTGATTATCAATATTTTAATGATGAAAATGACAGCTCATCATATTCAATTGATTGTCAGATGACTAATCATGGTTTCATAGAGAAAACAAGCTGTAAAGACAAGTAAATGTATTTAATAAAAGCTCTGATCACACAAAGTAGACAAGCACAAAAGATGTTTGGACAAAGTTATCTAGTCTGGGATTATTTCCATTTACTTCAGCACAGAAAACAAAAGGAAAAATGTTGTGTGTTTAGTTGTTGTTTTGGTGAGGTTGCCGACTGATTTCTAAATGACGTTTCAATATTGCTGCAGGTTGGAGAAGCCGGGTGATGCCTCCAACACTGGGCAGTCCTGTGGTCCTCAGTCCTCTGGTCTTCAGTCCTCTGGTCTTCAGTCCTCTGGTCTTCAGCCCTCTGGTCTTCAGTCCTCTGGTCTTCAGCCCTCTGGTCTTCAGTCCTCTGGTCTTCAGTCCTCTGCCAGCGTGAGCAACAAGTCTGCCTTGACTCTAGGTATGTATGTATGTAGCATTCATTCCTGTAATTTCTGTCTCGCAATCAGAGGTCTTGTTCCTGCTGCAAATGTTCCTCCCCCCCTCCCTTCTTTTCTGTCCTGCCTCCTCTAGCTTCTCTCTACTCCTCCGTTCCCCTTCGCTCCTCCATTCCTCTTTCTTCTCCTCCATTTCTCCTCCTTCCTCCTCCTTCCTCTGCTTTCCTCTTCCTTCTTCCTCCTCCTTCTTCCTTCCTCTGCCATCCTCTTTCTTCCTTTTCCTTCCTCCATTCCTCTCCCTTCATCTTCCCTCCTTTTCCCTCCTCCTTCCTCTGCCTTCCTCTTCCTCTCTCTTTCCTCCTCCCTGATGTCTCCTCCCACCTGTTTCCACCATCCCACTTTCTTTTCCTTCCTTTCTCTCCCCTTCTTGCATCTCTTCCCTCCTCCATTCCTCTTCCTTCCTCCATTCCTCTTCCATCATCTTCCTTCCTCTTCCTTTTCCTTCCTCTTCCTTCATCATCCTCTCTCTTTCCTCCTTCCTGATGTCTCCTCCCTCCAGTTTCCACTACTCCACTCTCTTCTCCATCCACACTCCTTTCTCCCCCCTCCTTGCCTCTCTTCCCTCCTGCATGCTCCCTCCACACTCCTTTCTCTCCCCTCCTTGCCTCTCTTCCCTCCTGCATGCTCCCTCCACACTCCTTTCTCTCCCCTCCTTGCCTCTCTTCCCTCCTGCATGCTCCCTCCACACTCCTTTCTCTCCCCTCCTTGCCTCTCTTCCCTCCTGCATGCTCCCTCCACACTCCTTTCTCTCCCCTCCTTGCCTCTCTTCCCTCCTGCATGCTCCCTCCACACTCCTTTCTCTCCCCTCCTTGCCTCTCTTCCCTCCTCCATGCTCCCTCCACACTCCTTTCTCTCCCCTCCTTGCCTCTCTTCCCTCCTCCATGCTCCCTCCACACTCCTTTCTCTCCCCTCCTTGCCTCTCGTCCCTCCTGCATGCTCCCTCCACACTCCTTTCTCTCCCCTCCTTGCCTCTCTTCCCTCCTCCATGCTCCCTCCACACTCCTTTCTCTCCCCTCCTTGCCTCTCTTCCCTCCTCCATGCTCCCTCCACACTCCTTTCTCTCCCCTCCTTGCCTCTCTTCCCTCCTCCATGCTCCCTCCACACTCCTTTCTCTCCCCTCCTTGCCTCTCTTCCCTCCTCCATGCTCCCTCCACACTCCTTTCTCTCCCCTCCTTGCCTCTCGTCCCTCCTGCATGCTCCCTCCTCACTCCTTTCTCTCCCCTCCTTGCCTCTCTTCCCTCCTCCATGCTCCCTCCTCACTCCTTTCTCTCCCCTCCTTGCCTCTCTTCCCTCCTGCATGCTCCCTCCTCACTCCTTTCTCTCCCCTCCTTGCCTCTCGTCCCTCCTCCATGCTCCCTCCTCACTCCTTTCTCTCCCCTCCTTGCCTCTCTTCCCTCCTCCATGCTCCCTCCACACTCCTTTCTCTCCCCTCCTTGCCTCTCTTCCCTCCTCCATGCTCCCTCCACACTCCTTTCTCCCCCCTCCTTGCCTCTCTTCCCTCCTCCATGCTCCCTCTACACTTATCTCTCTCCCCTCCTTGCCTCTCTTCTCTCCTCCATACTCCCTCCACACTCCTTTCTCTCCCCTCCTTGCCTCTCGTCCCTCCTGCATGCTCCCTCCACACTCCTTTCTCCCCCATCCTTGCCTCTCTTCCCTCCTGCATGCT
>JAWQFJ010003062.1:115677-118793 GCA_034096865.1 Theodoxus fluviatilis
TCAGGAGTACAAAGCGCTGCATGAGCGCTTCATGTTGGCAATTGAGCGCTCTTTGCCTCTCCTGAACACCTACAGATTTTGTGCAGCGCTTCACTTGTTAAAGGGGAAGTAAATCTTCTGCGCCCCATGTTGTGTTGAAAGACGCTAAGAAAGTGTTTTCTTTGCCACAGACATCGTTTATGCACGTTTAAATGTATTCTGCATGAATAAAGTCCACTACTGTGTCATCCTTACTTGCCATTACTCACGCATACAGGGCGCTTGGGGCAAATAAATCCCGTTCCAGTCCCAAAATGATGTTTCTGAGGGCTATTTTACGCATCGACGGCCAGTGCGGGATCGAAGACGCCATTTTGAAAATGATGCAAAATCGTCTGAATCATCTCGGATCGGTGATGCAAAGCGCTGCTCAGCGCTGAGTGAATCACGCCCCAAAATTGCTGTTCAGGAGTGAATCACATGCAGCGCTGAGCCTCCTGAACAAGCCTACTGTTTATCCGCCTCTCGGCTAAAGGTCGTTGCCCAGTCACGTGGTCGAGTCGGGCTAAATTTGTCTTGTTGTGTCACGTGATGTCAGTCGCTTTCCAGCTCGAGCGTGAGCGAATATTCAGCTAGCTTCCCGAAAGATCTGGAACTTGTGTTTAGGTATATAAAGCGCGACAAAGCGAGCGAGAGGGAAAGACACGAGCAGCAGAGGCAACAGAGTTAAGGTGAGAGCTTAACTAGAGGATAAACGAGTCCTCCTTTGTAAGGAGTGAGTCCTCTGCTGCACTGTGCGTAGAGTGAAGTTGCTACGCCGATATTGTTCACTGATTTTCACCGCTGTGTTGCGATCAGTGCGTGAATAAAGTTTATCGAAAACGACCACCAGCGTTTGTACCTTCGACTTCCCGGCGCAAGTTAGGAGAACCCCCGTACAACAGGATATTGCAAGAGAAGAGTGCAACAAATGCATCAATACTCAGAGCACATTACTGCTTTTTATGTTGGCCGCCATATTTTGATATCAAGTGGCATGCAGAGAAGAAACCACAATAAAAACGGGTCTGCGTTTGCGAATGGCCACAGCTGAGCCTCAGTTCTGGTAACTGAAAACTGCAGCTATGACTCCTTTTAATATGGCAAGGAGGGAAGCAAGCGCGTTCCGCTCCATTTGGGTGATAATGAGAAATTTTTATACTCGCAGGAATGGAAGGGCTTGTGTTCGTCCCTCGCTCTGGAGCTGGAATGATAGCATGGGTTGACCCTTGCGCGTGAGGGGGGCCGGCGCATGCGCAGTGCCTGTTCGCCCATGGAAAATTTTCCAGTTGCCTGGTCACGGCGACCTTTTGTTCTGGCGTCCTCCATAAATAGCTTTTCCCTCCGTGCAAATCTCTTTTATATTGGCCGCCATAATTTGATATCAATGGGCATGCAGAGAAGAAACCGCAATGAAAACGTGTCTGCATTTGCGAATGGCCACAGCCGAGCCTCAGGTCTGGTAACTGAAAACTGCAGCTGTGACTCCTTTTAATATGGCAAGGAGGGAAGCAAGCGCGTTCCGCTCCATTTGGGTGATACAAGCGCCATAGCGCGGACAGCTACCTTCCAGGCTGTCCGCGCCACGCCCAAATGGAGAGGCGGAAAGGCGAGTCCCAACAGCCCCCGGTGGTCGTGGAACGAGGTGTGTGTCACCGCAAAGCTGAGACACCGGCGTTGCACCGGATGTAACGGCGGAAGGCGGAGGACCCCCAGTGGCCGAGCATGCGGATTTGTTCATCCGAGAGGCCTTGTTGTGCTGCTGTAGAGGCGGCCCCGATGCGAAAGCTATGCCCTTTAAAGGCACGAGTGTCGAGCTGACAGAAGGCCAGAGCGGCCTGGAGTTGTGAAGTAAATACCGATCGAAGAATTGGGAATCTCGACGTGGACTGGAAAGGCGCCTACACACGTACCGGTTTTCAAGCCGATTTTGCTCCCGATCCGGTCTGACCGTGCGTGTAAAAATCGAGTTGACCACCACACGCAACGATTACACCGAGACTACGAACTTGAGCGATTTTCATTACGCGAAGCAATGTCAGAATTTACAGTTACATCCCTTTGCTGAGCCATGGAAACGACGCTTTCGACGTGTAGGCTGTAGATCTGCGAAGACGCAATGATAAAATTCGATCCGTGGACATATGCTTTCGGCGTGTAGATGAATGCGTCTGACCTGCATTGCGAATTGTAAAATGTACCAGCTTTCACGAGCTATGGATGCATTCAACATACAGCTTTGATAAATTAATGCCAACACTCGCTTTCGACGTGTAGGCTGTAGCTCTCTATGCGAAGACGCAACGATAAAATTCGATCCGCGGACGCTTTCGGCGTGTAGATGAATGCGTCTCCCTCTGACCTGCATTGCGAATTGTAAAATGTACCAGTTTCACGAGCTATGGATGCATTCAACATACAGCTTTGATAAATTAATGCTGTTCATGGCTTACATTTTCTTTGGATGGGGTTTTAGTATCCCCCAAATACACCGTTTTCTGTGCAAAGCGGAGCCATCTCCGTAATTTAAATTGGCAACTGTCGCGAGATTCTCGTCGTTCTCGCGTCGCCCGGCATACGAATTGGTCGAAACCGGGTCGGGAGAATAGAGCTTGCCCTACCGGCAAGAACCGGGGCAGATTGTATGCAAATGAGTCAACCGGGACCGGATCGTCAGCAAAACCGGGGGACAACCGGTACGTGTGTAGGCGCCTGAAGAGTGGGCCGGGGAGGGGCCCCATAGGTTTAGGTAGAGCTCCATGTGTACCACGGGGCACGAAGGGGTGTGTGCTTGGGGATGGACCCTGAGAGTGAATGGCTGACCGGTGGAGTGCTTGAAGGAGCGGAATGTGAGTGTCATGTGAGCGGGAGTCAAACGGATTTGATCATACTGGAGGAGGTGTGGATTACGGGCAGCCGGGCTGGGGATGGTTATCTCGCCCAGCCGGAGAAGCGCGTGGAAGGCGAGGCAAAACATGGCCTTGAAGAGGCAACGTTGGTAACCGGGTGTCGTGGAGTGGTCGAGGGCGGCAAGGAGCCTAGCGAGCAAGGACAAGGTGATAGGCAGCCTGGAGTTCACGGGAGAAGCGCTTCTAAGG
>JAWQFJ010003062.1:118807-141307 GCA_034096865.1 Theodoxus fluviatilis
TGGCAAGACTGTACAAACGAGATTTCCTTCGTTTTAAGCATAATTCTGGTACAGGGCGTTGTGTTCACAAACAGCAAAATGGCTGACGCAGATTCATTCATGGATGCGGCCCTGCAACATGCATTACTACAGGGCGTTGCAAGGGAGGTAATTTTGAGTTTTAAAAAATTACCTCCCTGAATTATATCACAAAATTTTCTCTTTGTATCTGTGTGCTTATTGGCGCCTCAACAAGTGTGTTTGTGTGTGTGTTTGTGTGTAAAAGAGAGAAACACACAGGGATAGATACACAGAGAGAGACAGAAAGGTATACACACAGGGAGGGAGGGAAAAATTCCACTGGCAGAGCCTGGCTGGCGAAAAAATCAATAACTCAAGCCGCCAGGTGCAATCTAACCCAGCAAATGCCCAGGGGACAGGGAGACAGGAATAAAGCTGACTGTCACAGCTCTGTCTCCTTGCTCTGTTTTAGCGTAAAAACAAGTGTACAAAAACAACACAACAATGCATTATCGGTTTGTGACTTTATTGAGTCACAGGAGGCAGCGTTGGCGACAGGTGTTATTCATCAACCAACTCCACAGGGCTCCATGCCTAAAAAACACAAAAACGAGCTCATTGAAGTTGCTGTAAGTTAAGAAGCTAATGCAAAAACAAGAGTAAAAAAGATTTTTTAAAGTCCTAGTGTAACTAAGGTAAAAACAGAATTTAAATAACACAAAACTTACCTGGATTGCCAGGTGCAAGTTGTTCAGCACATATTGTTGGGGTCATTTGGATCCGTGGCTGGTTGTTGAGGCTGCGGCTCGGTGAAGGTAATGCCAGCATTAGGTATGCCAGGCATGTCGGCAGATGGCATGACTAGTTCCAGTTCATCCAGTTCCCTCATCACGTTCTTCAGTTTTGCTTCTTCAAACAGACTTTTCTCCAGTAATGGCCGTATTTTCTGCTGCAGGCGTTTAATTCTGTCTTTGGCCAATCCCTTTTCTCTCAGTTTCTGATAATACAATTTTCTTACATCAGCCGAATAAGGAACTGACTGCTTCAGCAATTGCTGCGTAAACTCTGCTGTACTTGAAGCCATGTGACGCATAACTCTCCACAACCTGAATTCATAGCCCTGGCCAGTGCAACCCATAATTTCAAGCAATGCCAGTGATTGGCTGGTCACACCTGCATTGCGGCTCCGCACCATGTATGGTCTTTGTCCGCACTGCGACAAAAGGGGAGGGAGCATACGCACGCAAAAATGTTCCCTTCTGCATGCATAAATTATGTGTTCGCAAATGTGTGTGTGTGTGTGTGTGTGTGTTTGTGGGTTTAAAAAACAACACACAGGGATAGAAACACAAAGACAGACAGATAAACAGTCATGGAGACAAACAGACAGACATAAACAGAGAGAGGAAGCCTAGCAGTCGACACTGGCCCAGCCTGGCTGACGCAATAAGTATCTATTTTTACCCTGCGGTGAAATTATTCAGCCTCTCCACACCCCAAGCCTGTTGCCATATCGATTTCTTGACTGTGCAACTGGTTGTGTGCTGCAGTCACTTGCACAGTAAAAAGAGCGTTTGGGTCTCTCTGAAGCACACCTGCTTGGCAAAGCTTGCTTGCCCACGTGTGGTGCAATCCTCTCACTCAGAATTTTAAAAAAAGGCATTAGTCGCCCAATCAAATTTAAAAAAGTGAACACTCAGACAATTAGGAGTGCTAATTAATGAGGTCATCCCGCCAATTGCTATACTACTAACACCACCTCTAGCACCACCAATACTATATCCACACCCGATATCACCACCACTTCCACCTCTAGCACCATCAATACTATATCCACACCTGATACCACCACCACTTCCACCTCTAGCACCATCAATACTATATCCACACCCGATACCACCACCACCTCCACCTCTAGCACCACCAATACTATATCCTCACCCGATACCACCACCACTTCCACCTCTAGCACCACCAATACTATATCCACACCCGACATCACCACCACCTCTAGCACCACCACCTCTAGCACCATCAATACTATATCCACACCCGATACCACCACCACCTCTAGCACCACCACCTCTAGCACCACCAACACTATATCCAAGCCCGACATCACAACCACCTCTAGCACCATCAATACTATATCCACACCCGACATCACCACCACCATCTCTAGCACCACCACCTCTAGCACCACCAATACTATATCCACACCCGTATCACCACCACCACCTCTAGCATCACCAATACTATACCAACATCCGATACCACCACCAGCTCTAGCACCACCAATACTATATCCACACCCGACATCACCACCACCTCTAGCACCACCAATACTATATCCACACCCGACATCAACACCACCTCTAGCAGCACCAATACTATATCCACACCCGATACCACCACCACCTCCACCTCTAGCACCACCAATACTATATCCACACCCGATATCACCACCAGCTCTAGCACCACCAATACTATATCCACACCCGATACCACCACCACTTCCACCTCTAGCACCACCAATACTATATTCACACCCGACATCACCACCACCTCCACCTCTAGCACCACCAATACTATATCCACACCCGACATCACCACCACCTCTAGCACTACCAATACTATATCAACACCCGATACCACCACCACTTCCAATCCTAGCACTACCAATACTATATCCACACCCGACATCACCACCACCTCCACCTCTAGCACCACCAATACTATATCCACACCCGACATCACCACCACCTCTAGCACCACCACTAATATATCCACACCCGACATCACCACCAGCTCTAGCACTACCAATACTATATCCACACCCGACATCACCACCAGCTCTAGCACCACCAATACTATATCCAAACCCGATACCACCACCACCACCTCTAGCACCACCAATACTATATCCACACCCGACATCACCACTACCTCCTCTAGCACCACCAATACTATATCCACACCCGACATCACCACCACCTCCTCTAGCACCACCAATACTATATCCACACCCGACATCACCACCACCTCCTCTAGCACCACCAATACTATATCCACACCCGACATCACCACCACCTCCACCTCTAGCACCACCAATACTATATCCACACCCGACATCACCACCACCTCTAGCACTACCAATACTATATCCACACCCGATACCACCACCACTTCCAATCCTAGCACTACCAATACTATATCCACACCCGACATCACCACCACCTCCACCTCTAGCACCACCAATACTATATCCACACCCGACATCACCACCACCTCTAGCACCACCACTAATATATCCACACCCGACATCACCACCAGCTCTAGCACTACCAATACTATATCCACACCCGACATCACCACCAGCTCTAGCACCACCAATACTATATCCACACCCGATACCACCACCACCACCTCTAGCACCACCAATACTATATCCACACCCGACATCACCACCACCTCCTCTAGCACCACCAATACTATATCCACACCCGACATCACCACCACCTCCTCTAGCACCACCAATACTATATCCACACCCGACATCACCACCACCTCCTCTAGCACCACCAATACTATATCCACACCCGACATCACCACCACCTCCTCTAGCACCACCAATACTATATCCACACCCGACATCACCACCACCTCTAGCACCACCAATACTATATCCACACCCGATATCACCACCACTTCCACCTCTAGCACCATCAATACTATATCCACACCCGATACCACCACCACTTCCACCTCTAGCACCACCAATACTATATCCACACCCGATACCACCACCACTTCCACCTCTAGCACCACCAATACTATATCCACACCCGACATCACCACCACCTCTAGCACCACCACCTCTAGCACCATCAATACTATATCCACACCCGATACCACCACCACCTCCACCTCTAGCACCACCAATACTATATCCACACCCGATACCACCACCACTTCCACCTCTAGCACCACCAATACTATATCCACACCCGACATCACCACCACCTCTAGAACCACCACCTCTAGCACCATCAATACTATATCCACACCCGATACCACCACCACCTCTAGCACCACCACCTCTAGCACCACCAACACTATATCCAAGCCCGACATCACCACCACCTCTAGCACCATCAATACGATATCCACACCCGACATCACCACCACCACCTCTAGCACCACCAATACTATATCCACACCCGATACCACCACCACCTCCACCTCTAGCACCACCAATACTATATCCACACCCGATACCCACCACCACCACCTCTAGCACCACCAATACTATATCCACACCCGATACCACCACCACCTCCACCTCTAGCACCACCAATACTATATCCACACCCGATACCACCACCACCTCCACCTCTAGCACCACCAATACTATATCCACACCCGATACCACCACCACCACCACCTCTAGCACCACCAATACTATATCCACACCCGATACCACCACCACCTCCACCTCTAGCACCACCAATACTATATCCACATCCGATACCACCACCACTTCCACCTCTAGCATCACCAATACTATATCCACACCCGATACCTCCACCACTTCCACCTCTAGCACCACCAATACTATAACCACATCCGATACCACCACCACTTCCACCTCTAGCACCACCAATACTATATCCACATCCGATACCACCTCCACTTCCACCTCTAGCACCACCAAAACTATATCCACACCCGATACCACCACCACCTCTAGCACCACCAATACTGTATCCACAACCGATGCACCCACCACCTCCACCTCTAGCACCACCAATACTATATCCACACCCGACATCACCACCACCTCTAGCACCACCAATACTATATCCACATCCGATACCACCACCACCTCTAGCACCACCAATACTATATCCACACCTGATACCACCACCACCTCTAGCACCACCACTACTATATCGACACCCGACACCACCACCATCCTCACCTCTAGCACCACCAATACCATATCCACACCCGATATCACCACCAGCTCCACCTCTAGCACCACCAATACTATATCCACACCCGACATCACCACCAGCTCTAGCACCACCAATACTATATCCACACCCGACATCACCACCACCTCTAGCACCACCAATACTATATCCACACCCGACATCACCACCACCTCTAGCACCACCAATACTATATCCACACCCGACATTACCACCACCACCTCTAGCACCACCAATACTATATCCACACCCGACATCACCACCACCTCTAGCACCACCAATACTATATCCACACCCGACATCACCACCACCTCTAGCACCACCAATACTATATCCACACCCGATATCACCACCACCTCTAGCACCACCAATACTATATCCACACCCGACATCACCACCACCTCTAGCACCACCAATACTATATCCACACCCGACATCACCACCACCTCTAGCACCACCAATACTATATCCACACCCGACATCACCACCACCTCTAGCACCACCAATACTATATCCACACCCGATATCACCACCAGCTCTAGCACCACCAATACTATATCCACACCCGACATCACCACCACCTCTAGCACCACCAATACTATATCCACACCCGACATTACCACCACCTCCACCTCTAGCATCACCAATACTATATCCACACCCGATACCACCACCACCTCCACCTCTAGCATCACCAATACTATATCCACACCCGATATCACCACCACCTCTAGCACCACCAATACTATATCCACACCCGATACCACCACCACCTCTAGCACCACCAATACTATATCCACACCCGATATCACCACCACCTCTAGCACCACCAATACTATATCCACACCCGATATCACCACCACCTCTAGCACCACCAATACTATATCCACACCCGATACCACCACCACCTCTAGCACCACCAATACTATATCCACACCCGACATCACCACCACCTCTAGCACCACCAATACTATATCCACACCCGACATCACCACCACCTCTAGCACCACCAATACTATATCCACACCCGATACCACCACCACCACCTCTAGCACCACCAATACTATATCCACACCCGATACCACCACCACCACCTCTAGCACCACCAATACTATATCCACACCCGACATCACCACCACCTCTAGCACCACCAATACTATATCCACACCCGACATCACCACCACCTCTAGCACCACCAATACTATATCCACACCCGACATCACCACCACCTCTAGCACCACCAATACTATATCCACACCCGACATCACCACCACCTCTAGCACCACCAATACTATATCCACACCCGACATCACCACCACCTCTAGCACCACCAATACTATATCCACACCCGACATCACCACCACCTCTAGCACCACCAATACTATATCCACACCCGATACCACCACCACCACCACCTCTAGCACCACCAATACTA
Organism: Theodoxus fluviatilis; assembly: GCA_034096865.1. Lineage (NCBI taxonomy): Eukaryota > Metazoa > Mollusca > Gastropoda > Cycloneritida > Neritidae > Theodoxus > Theodoxus fluviatilis. Next base: position 125,237 of record JAWQFJ010003062.1, read on the forward strand.
TATCCACACCCGACATCACCACCACCTCTAGCACCACCAATACTATATCCACACCCGACATCACCGCCACCTCTAGCACCACCAATACTATATCCACACCCGACATCACCACCACCTCTAGCACCACCAATACGATATCCACACCCGACATCACCACCAGCTCTAGCACTACCAATACTATATCCACACCCGATATCACCACCAGCTCTAGCACCACCAATACTATATCCACACCCGATACCACCACCACTTCCACCTCTAGCACCACCAATACTATATCCACACCCGACATCACCACCAGCTCTAGCACCACCAATACTATATCCACACCCGATACCACCACCACTTCCACCTCTAGCACTACCAATACTATATCCACATCCGATATCACCACCACTTCCACCTCAAGCACCACCAATACTATATCCACACCCGAAATCACAACCAGCTCTAGCACTACCAATACTACATCCACACCCGATATCACCACCACCTCTAGCACCACCAATACTATATCCACACCCGACATTACCACCAGCTCTAGCACCACCAATACTATATCCACACCCGACATTACCACCATCACCACCTCTAGCACCACCAATACTATATCCACACCCGACATTACCACCACCTCCACCTCTAGCACCACCAATACTATATCCACACCCGACATTACCACCACCTCTAGCACCACCAATACTATATCCACACCCGATACCACCACCACCACCGCCTCTAGCACCACCAATACTTTAGCATCCCACCACCTCGACAACCACCACCACCTATACGCACCCACATAGTACCTTAAACATAGCTCACACCCGACTCACCACCCCTCATGCTAGCACTCGAATACTTTATCAACGCCGCATCAGCGACCACCTCTAGCACCACCAATACTATATCCCGGACTACCCGCACTATGCACCACACATTCCCTCGAGCCACCACTCCTCATAGACTATCCAATCACCACGCCACATCACCACCACCTCTAGCACCACCAATACATCCACGATATCCACACCCAGCACAAAACTATTCCACCACCAATGCTTCTAAGCACCACCCATACTATATCCCCCGAAATACGACCACCCAGACCACCTCATTAAGCTACCACTAACTACTATATCACACCCCCCACAGTTACCACCACCTCTAGCACCACCAATACTATATCCACCCCGAACATCACCACCACCTCCAGCACCAACCAAATACTATATCCACACCGACATCTCACCACCACCTCTAGCACAACCACTACTGGATAGTCCACGACCCCGCTATCACCAACACCACTCAATGACTAGCACAATACTACCAATCCACATCCGACTATGACCCCACCGCTAGCTACCAGCCAATGCTAGATCCACAGACTCACATCTACGCCCAGCCACCACTAGCACCACCATCACTATTATCCGTCATCCACTGACATTCACACCACCTACCACCCTCTAGCGTGCCGCACCAACATCGTTATGATCCACACACCCGCACAGTGATTGTCCGATCACCCGACCTCTAGCTACCACCCACTAACTTGATATGCCAACACCACGACCATCTACGCACACAGCTCACCCGTCTCGAGCGACTTATACACAATACTATTATCCCAACAAGCACACAGAAGATCCACCACCACCACCCCTCTAGCAACAAGCCAATACGACTATAATTACACAGACCGTGACAAGTAACACCACCTAGTTAAGACATAACCAACAATCACTGGTTCATAATTCCCTACACCCAGATCTGGATCCCACCCACCTTGATCCCTCCTATTGAACCACCGTAATACTATAATCCAAGACAGCCTGAAGCATCAACTCACCACAAACTCTTTAGCCATTCACCGAATACTAAATTGACTCCACACTCCAGCGATCTGTTACCACCGAACCTAAGCCTCCTAAGCCTCTACCAAGCCCAAAATAATAACTATCCACGACCCCGACATCAATACCATGCGCTGTCGGACAGTAAACCGCCACCACCAAGAGGATATTATCCAGTCTTCAACTGTAAAATGCACCATCCACCTTTCGCAATACACCATATCAAGTCATATCCCTTTACACTGTTCAAATGCCATTACCTCTACCCACCCACTTCAACCTGTGCACTAAGCACACACCACTTAATAGCATACATCCGTCTGGGGACCTCCGTTGACCATTTACACGAGCCACGATTTCGTTCTCGAGCCAGCACCACCAATTACTATATCCGAGGCCAAACACCGATAGTCCACCACGCCACCCCGAAATCACTAGCTTCAAGATAACTCACACCGAAATACTATATCACACACCCGATCATTTACCAGACCTACACACCTCTGAGCCCCACAACCAACTACTCTCATCCACACCCGATAGTATCACAAACCAACGCCTAGCTCTCTATCCGACGTATACCATACTCCCTTCCACAGCCTGAACATATTCAACAAACCTGACCCTCACTACCTGGCTACCTGACCTAGATACTGTAATGTCCACTCCCCGACATTACGCACGTCACCCCCACCATCTCTCACCACCAGCACTACGATATCGCCAACCCGTACATATTACCACCACCTTATCCACTCTCAAGTTACCAGCAGCACCACCACACCCAAGTTCAATATATACCAAGCCCGACATCACCTCCCAACATCTTTTCAGCATAAAACCAGCCATTCCTATTATCCACACCCGACTATCACCACCACCTCTACCCCAGCACCACCAATTACTAGTATCCACATACTGATACCCCACACTGACCAAACCAACAACTCTGTACCTTCACCGCATAGCCTCTCGATTCCACCATAGCCCATTCCCACATTACTTATATTCCAGCACCCGACTAACATGCCAACGCAACGCGCACTCATAGCATCCACCAAATTGACCATCATTATCCATCACAACGATCACCTCACCACCACCCACCACACCTCATAAGCCACTACCAGATATTCTAACCTTCTCACGATCACAGACTAAATTTTACGCAACCACTATAAGCCTTATCAGACGCATTTCCATCCACCTACCAAACCGTACTACAAAAAAGACACATATTCAACATAGTCACACCTAGATACCACACCCGAACATTACACTAACCACACTCTAGACATCACTAACACGACCATAAGCAACTATATCCATTGCACCCCGACCATGGTACAGATCGACCTCCACCTCTGCGAAGCCACCCAATACAGATAACTATCCTTACACCCGATCCAATTACGCACACAATTACATTTACCCAAAGCTCAACACAGCATCAGCACGTCCGCACCCAACTTTATCTAGTATTATGCCACACCCCCCTAAACAATCCCGAAGTCCAACCCACCATATCCCCACCACAACTTCCAGCTACCCATATCTAGCCACAAATCTAGGCCAATACCTAATATCCACAGACGATCAAAAGCTCTCCTCCACCAACCATCCAATCTCAGCTGACACGCAGAATCCCCCCCTATATCCAGGACACGATACTTTCTAAGCATCTAATAACACAACCTTCTTAAAATTAAACACTAACTACACCGACGGACATATGATATACACTCCGAAATCACCCCCACGCTCTAGCACTACCAATATAGCCTGAATCCACACCCGCGAAGATGCAGCCACCAACCTCTCATAGTATTCTAACGTTCATCCAACGTTTTACACGATTTTAGTTCCCACATCCCGACTATAGTATCACCACCAGCCTCGTGTAAGCACTGACCTAATAACTATTAAATATTAGCAATGCCCCACACCACCCAATGTCCCACCCCTGCCGCTATGTCCTGTTTGCAATGATCGAATTGTTGTCCCATCCTACTGCCCGGATTTCGCATCACTCACGTTTCTCGCGCTCTGTTTATCAGCAATTCCTCAAGTAATTCGTTACTATTTTACAATAACTCAAACCTTTTATCACCCAAGATAACAATTTTTCATGGGGTTTGCCACATGTGCCCCTTAATCGATTATTTATCCACTTCGAATTACTGGCCGCCTATTCACCTCTAGTCCTAAAGGGTCTACCCGCACGCCTTGTTTACAGGCCGTTGAACAACTGATATCCTGGTAGCGCCTATCACAGTGTCAGGACAATAAAGAACTATATCATCCGCAAACAAGAGAATACAATTGTATGGCGTCGTGTTTGGTATGAGCTGGATTACCGCGTGTTTGCCGTTGTCAATTGACCTACGTCAGCAAGAGAGTTAATTAAGAGTACTACGCAGATACAAAAGTTGGGACTTAATCTTACAGCCTGCACTTACCATACCCTCCACATGAACCTGATCGAAAAAACGGGAGATACTGCATATGCGTAGACCACCTACACCTTATCCATCTACTAGCGCAATATAGCTACCCGGATTTCACACCCGATACATACATCCATTTCCTACCTCCAAATGCAAGCTGACAGTGTACATTTTCAACCTTTAATTCCAATTCCTTTCCAGTACTGAACCACATAAACCTGCCTTTTTTACGACCGTGCATCAAAAAGCGATCCTCTGTTTTAAAATCAGACTAAAAACTAATCCAACTAGTACAATCATCACCGACATCACGCACCGTTAGCTACTTAGGGGGACTTACGATTTCCTCCAGCCACCACGTCTAATGGACATCATCCAACCCCGACATACACCACCACTAACTTCCTACGCTGACCTACCAGTAGAATACGCCCTAATTACGTCTAAAGCCTACCAGACCGAGAAGACATACTCATATCTCACCACTGCCGCATAGCTATCTGTCCCATGTATCATTCACCACTGCCCACTTACCGATCCTTTTGAACCAAACGAACTTGTCAGCGCACAATACCTTTATTTGATCCACACGCCGAAATCACAACCTTAGAACCAAAAACACTGGTGTCAAAACCTGTCAATAGCCACCGATAACTACAATACATACGTTCAGGTCCGACACTCTTTCGTCGATCCACAATCACTCTGACCACCTATACGGTACAAAAATGACTGCTTTAGACAGGATACTCAGAGGCACACTGAAAAGCTATATCACCCTCACTTACTGAACAAAATACTTCATGGTTTCATACAGTCGTATTCACACACCAGCTCCTGAGTCAGCAGTTGAGCAAAAAAAAATATACCGATCGGCCCAATATCTAGTACTTCCAGCAGTCCAGATTCTATCACTTCTCATTCCTTCCTAGCACCATCACCACTCTCGTTTTTAGCACCATCTCTTAATTTAGTCGTAACCATTCGACTTAGCTCTTGACGTTTCGAGTAGAGTTAAGCGGCCGAAGTCCACCAATTTTTTCCTGCCCCTCCACCCTCGGTAGACTCCACTTACTCTGTAACCACCTCCACGATGTCTAATTTTTTTACTTACCATGCGTTTAATCGCCAACACTTTAATGTAATATATATCCAACACAGGCCGACCATTTACCAACCCCACATCTAACTTCAATATCCTGGGCATAACCACAGCAATTTATGAAACTATGACTCCTCACCAACGCCTGTCGGTTCAAAGCATGTACCACCTCACCACCAACGCCTCTAGCACACCTTTTGGTGACCCAACAAGAAGGTATCATATATCATGACACATTACCCAATATCGACAGTGGTCTACTCATCGCATACCATCCTCTTTAGCTTGACCACAGCTCATACGTTTTGGCATGATCCGGAGTTCACCACAACTCGACATCACCATCACTCTTTCGCACCACCCCAAGATACGTTTCATCAAACACCCGTACATTCCGACCTAGCCCACCACTTATAGACTTGACCACATGCACAGAACTTCAGCATACCCCTAATAAGCAGTCCGACCAGCAGCCGAGCATCCACACCACCTCATGATACACAGCACACTGGAATGATGCCACCGAGAATATACACCACGGGACACCACGAGCCAAACATCGACCACCACCCTCCTAAAATGAGCAGCAGCACGCGCCGCAATATTAGCTTCTATTGTACCACAGCCCCAGATCAAGGGCATCATATCCAACTAACACTCATAGTGGTACAAGTAACCTAGTCTGTTTTGATCACCTAGGTAACCTCAATATCTATCCAGGCCGACCTACATCTACCAGTGCACTCTCTGTCAGCGACACCACACATTAGCTGATCTAATACACAAAACACTCGGCGAAACACCACAAATCCACTCACCTCGTATTAGCTTACACATTAACCGAAGCAGCTAGTATTAATCCTACTCAGACTTTTCTAGAAACAGATTACTCTCACAAGGAATACTATTAGACAGAGTACAATAAAAAAAATGGAACATAATCAACACCGCGAGATTTTCGACAGGGGAACAGCAACTCGTACACGCAGTCACTGGAAAGCAAGGCCAATCCAGCAGCACTATTATCTCTTACAACTCATTTTGACACTATTAAAGCGACGAACACTCTACTAGCTATAGACTTTAGACCAGGCAACAATGTATACTCAAGAGAAAGGTACGAATCACTACCCCGACGATCTTACCACCAGGTCCTACTTGCCGACAAAAAGAGGAGACACGAGACAGTTATCCAGCCATGAGCTAGGTCATCATCCATACAGTCCACCGACAGTCGCTACCCGATTTTTCCGCAACTCTCAGCCCTCTTTCAGCATTCGCCACACCCCAATCCACTGTATCCAGCGTTGGGTCCCGTTAGTAGTCGTTTACAACCCTGGGGTTGAAGACATGATTAGACATCGAGAGACCACCCCTAATACAAGTCCTGTAGGCCCTGGACGTAGAAAGTACAGTCCATCACCCATACGACTCTGTCTAGACCATCCCAACTAACTACTATCCATCCCACATGCTTCTCCGTATACATCTTCAATCTCAACATTCACAACCTCTACTAATGCTGACACCGAGCGCAATCTCACATTGACATACGCCCACACAAAAACCGGACATCTACAGGTATCAGCTTACAAACAATAACAAAAAACGCCGACATATGTATATCTTTTAGCGTTGACCAATTTCGGAATGACTATAGCTTAATATTGTCCACACTATCCTGACTCGACACTGTTAGACGATAAGGCCACCACATACAGAATCAGTATCCACCACCTCTGTCCTTGTTGGTGCATGTACACAAACCACGGTACAGGCTTATGACTCTAGTCCACCAGGGCCGGCGCCATTCGTAGACAGTAGCAAAACGCTACCGACGATCTCTGTGAAGCATACCCACCTAAATAGTCTGAAAGTAGTGACTACAACATAACCTGCAAGACTTAATCAACATGCCACACTCTAGTGGACTACCAAGGCCTATCTAGCATCGCCCACGAACTAACCGCAATACTCATCAATCCAAATCGCTCTAGCTAACTCACCGAACAACTAGTGATATCCACCACCCGACCATTACCACGCGACTACTACTCATTCGGCTCTGGTAGCAGCCGACATAAAACGAGATAGGCTCGACGTATTGTATCCACATACCTCAAGTACATACTTACTTGGCGAACACTGGCCGTACTAAGCAACCACAACACTAGCATCAGCTATAGTACACCAACCACCCGAACTTACCTCGCTACCGATCTTCACTGCTAACACATGAGCCAGACACCGGCCACGCCAGGACAATATCTGTCATCTCCACACCGTCCATCACGACCCACCTCAACTCGAACTTCTAAGAAGATATGAAAGTCTCACTCTACCACCTACTATGGATAATCACCGAACCGTCGGGATATCATCCACAAACAACACAACAATCGTAGCATGCTCAGATTTCAACCAATTTTCGATGTATGGAGCTGTTGAAGCGTGACTGACCACCAATACTAAGTCACATCCTCGAGGTATTGAACGGTTGTAGCAAAAAATAAGATTAGTCCGCCACCATCCACCTTAGCCTCTAGCCTTTAGAAGATATCTTCCAATCTGAACCGATTACTCATAATACTAGCAACACCCAATAATAGTGCACGGACAGTCCGACGACATTCCACACCACAAATACTATCTGAGACGGTGTCGTTATCCATTGTCTGCTATCCACCAACTGTAGAATAGCTATATAAACCTAATGTACCCGGACATCATGTCAAAACACCTTAACTATTGGGTTGAAAATCAAGAACGCATCACATCCCAAATAGCGTATAGGATTTAATCTAAAGACTGTCCACTAGTACGAGGTGTCTGAGATGATCCAGCATGCAACACCAAGTCCACCTTCTGCGGACATTTTTCATACATGGTACTTCTGGTAACACAGACGAGCCAAAGAATAATTTAACGAACAATCGAACTATATCGATACTATTCCAGCGACAACACCACAACACTCTCAGCACCACCACAAACTGCTATTAGTCCCACATGGCTCCGCACCATCATCAAACCACCTACCCTAAGCACAGCCACCTCTAGCACTACCAATACTATATCCACTCACCTGCAGCGACATTCTATTTACCACACACCTCGCTAGCATTGACTAACAACTAACAAGTGAATACTATATCAACACCCGACTGCTACGCAATAACCGATTCGTCGTCTCGGGCACCACCTAGATATATGGATCGCCACATACCAGATACCACCTAGAAACCAGTAGACCAACCGATCCTTGTCATTGTACTAGGAGATTAGACAAACCCAATACATTTTAGCTACTAGTATGCCACAGTCCAATGTTGATACCACCTGCAGGGTACCATAGCACCACCTTACAGATAGCGCATTCAAGGCAATCGTAATCTCGATCGACTATATCCACCACCCGATTTCCCTCTATAGCAGTCATTACTACGCACCTTCTACGCATAGAGTTCTACCGATTACCAGATACCTATGCGGCCATAATCACATAAACCGCTATACCACCAACCTACCACCCCTACCTGCTCCATAGCCTACTGGAGCCAAGAAAGCATGATGGATGAAATTATACTTTCGTTTGGAATACGTCCTTCTCTTATTAGATATCTCGTACAGCAATATCCTTCATACAGTATATCTGAAGGAAGCCCCATAACGGCAATGATCTTGTCACTCTGTTATTCGAGCATCTGTCGGACAGACAAGCTTAAGGTTTCTTAGCTGAAAGTCACTTCAAGAGAAGATCAGAGGACATCCTAGACTATGTCAGTACAGTTTCTACAAGGATTAGACCGAGTAATGGAACACGATCCGGGACCTGCTAATCGACTTGAACCTGTAATGTGATACACTTCTACGAGATACTGAGTCTAAACTCCTTGGAAGGCCGGTCGAGCTGCATACAATAAACTATTCTCGTCGATCAGTCGCGTTTCTATTCATACTCTCCTCTCTCTCTATCTCATCTAAGTCATAACTACTATATCTATATATACTATCAATCTATCTATCCTGAATTAAAAACTTTATCTATCTATCTATCTATCTAATCTATCATTCTATCTATCTATCTATCTATCTATCTATCTATCTATCTATCTATCTATCTATCGATCTAACTATCTATCTATCTATCTATCTATCTATCTGTCTATCTATCTATCTAATCTATACTATCTATCTATCTATCTATCTATCTATCTATCTACCCTATTAATCTGATCTATCTATCTATCTAATCTATCTATCTATCTATCTATCTATCTATCTACCTACTACCTATCTACTATCTACCTATCTACCTATCTATCATCTATCTATCTACTCTATCTACTCTATCTACTCAATCTATCTATCTAATCTATCTATCTAACTACTATCTAGCTATCTATCTATCTATCTACTACTATCTATCTATCTATCTAATCTATCTATCTATCTATCTACTACCTATCTACTACCTACCTATCTACCTACCACCTACCTACCTAACCTACCTATCTACTAACCTACCTATCTATACTATCTATCTAACCTACCATAACTACCTACTATCCTAACCTACCTATCCTATCTAACCTATCTATCTACCTATCCTATACCTACCTACCTACCTATCTACCTACTCTACCTATACCTATCTATCTATCCTACCTACCTATCTATCTAACCTACCTACCTACATATCACTCTACCTACCGACGTACCTACCTACCTATCTAACCTACCTACCTACCTACCTATCTACCTACCTATCCTACCTACTATCTACCTACCTACCTATCTACTCTATCCTACCTACTACTCTATCACTACCTACCTACCTACTCTACCTATCCTACCTATCTACTATCCTACCTACTACTCTACCTACCTACTACTATCTACCTATCTAGCTATCTATCTAATCTATCTATCCATCTATCTAATCTATATAATCTATCTATACTATCTATCTATCTATATCTATATCACTACCTAATCTACTATCTACATCCATCATATCCTCAATCTACTTCACCTAATCTATCTACATAACCTATCTATAATCTAATCTTATCTATCTATCTAACATATGCCTACTTTAACTAACTACCTACACTACCGCGATACCACCACCGACCCTGGCACACCTCGAGATAGCCTACCCACCTAGGAACCTACCGTTCAGATACCTGCTGACCTACGACATGTACCTACTCATTGAACCTACCTATGGAACCTAGCTGCCTCACCGGAGGCCTACCCTGGTAAAACCTAAATCTATGGTAATGTCAGATTAGCGCAAAAAAACGGGGGAAAGCTGATGCTGGGTACATACTTGCACAGTGCAATACCTTTATACTTACCTTAAACTACATTTGTATGTTCCAAACAATCCATGCCTGCCACCTCATAGACACCAATAGCCTATAATGTCACTGTATCCGATATGCATGCCACCATGCCTCGTAGTCAGCCTACTCGGCCAGATACATATTATAACCAGTTCAGTCGAGTACGCCAACTCAAAATCCAGTCCACCCGTCACCATTTCCACCTCAGCCTACACCTCAGGCCCGCCACTCACCTTCGGTCAGTCAAGTCACTCGGTCAGTCCATTCACTCAGTCAAGTCTATCAGTCACCAGTCAAGTCAGCGGTCGGCTAAATCAATCACACATACATGACAATGACCGAGGAACGATAGGGTGTCCCCGACACTAGGGAATATGTCCCCCCCCCCCCCCCCCCCCCCCCACCCCCCCCGGCCCCCCGCCCCCCCCCGCCCCCCACCCCCCCCCCCCCCCCCCCCCCCCCCCCCCCACCCCCCCCCCCCCCCCCCCCCCCCCCCCCCCCTTCTTCTCTTTCTTCCCTCCTCCCTGCTCTCTCTTCTTTCCTTTCTCCTTCCTGTTCTCTCCTCCATCCTCATAATTCCATCTCTTTCCTCCTCCTGCATTCTCTTCCATCATGAGATGAGATATGTCATTAAAAGCAATATTATCACCAGCTTTGGTATTTGTGCCATCTCATCATAGTGGTTGTTTGCTCTTTGAAGTGGGAAGGAGGAATCCTGAAACCTGAGACACAGGTACAGGAGACAAAGTGGCATGATCTAATACTAGGAAGCATCAATGGTTGTTGATGCAATCTTCATCATCTTAAGTTTCTGATGCAGAGCAGACTGACATTTCATCACAAAAACTTCAATCCTCACCAAAAAGGCTTCTTTTCCAGACTTCCTGATGCAGAGCTGACTGACATCTTCATCACAAAAACTTCAATCTTCATCACAAAGATTTCTTTTCCAGACACTCCTGATAGCAGAGGTGACGGACGTAAAGTCATTCCTGGCTTGGAGGCGCTATGGAGGCGTGCAGACCAAATGAGGCAGCAGCAGCCTCAGGAGGAAAGAGAGGGAGAAAGTGGCCAGGCCTCTTTCATGAACTTTGGCAGAAAGCAAAAGCGAGCTCTGGATGTTGGGTAGGTGGACTTTTCATGTATTTGTTTTCCTTTGCACAAGAATCAATGATATGTTTTTTATGCATATAGTTCATTTAAAAGTACATCAAACACAAATAGGTTGTTCTGGTACAAGAAATCAATGAGACACACAAAAGATTTCACATTGCATTCACAAAAGTTGTTTGCACAGAATTAGGCTTGTCAGGTGAGAATCAGTGCTATGTGTATTGAATTATATACACATTGATAGTTCAGAGTACTTTTATTGTAATAGTTTGCACAGACTGAGTGCACCGTTTAGTGAGTGGACATCCTTGGGACATTCCATAAGTACAGTGCTACCTCCAGTGAGTGGACAGCCTTGGGGCATTCCATAAGTACAGTGCTCCCTCCAGTGAGTGGACACACTTGGGGCATTCCATAAGTACAGTGCTCCCTCCAGTGAGTGGACAGCCTTGGGGCATTCCATAAGTACAGTACTTCTTCCAGTGAGTGGACATCATTGGGGCATTCCATAAGTACAGTACTCCCTCCAGTGAGTGGACATCATTGGGGCATTTCATAAGTACAGTGCTCTCTCCAGTGAGTGGACAGCCTTGGGGCATTCCATAAGTACAGTGCTCCCTCCAGTGAGTGGACAGCCTTGGGGCATTCCATAAGTACAGTACTTCCTCCAGTGAGTGGACATCCTTGGGGCATTCCATAAGTACAGTACTCCCTCCAGTGAGTGGACAGCCTTGGGGCATTCCATAAGTACAGTACTCCCTCCAGTGAGTGGACACCCTTGGGGCATTCCATAAGTACAGTGCTCCCTCCAGTGAGTGGACATCATTGGGGCATTCCATAAGTACAGTACTCCCTCCAGTGAGTGGACAGCCTTGGGGCATTACATAAGTACAGTGCTCCCTCCAGTGAGTGGACAGCCTTGGGGCATTCCATAAGTACAGTGCTCCCTCCAGTGAGTGGACACCCTTGGGGCATTCCATAAGTACAGTGCTCCCTCCAGTGAGTGGACACCCTTGGGGCATCCAATAAGTACAGTGCTCCCTCCAGTGAGTGGACACCCTTGGGGCATTCCATAAGTACAGTACTCCCTCCAGTGAGTGGACACCCTTGGGGCATTCCATAAGTACAGTGCTCCCTCCAGTGAGTGGACACCCTTGGGGCATCCAATAAGTACAGTGCTCCCTCCAGTGAGTGGACAGCCTTGGGGCATCCAATAAGTACAGTGCTCCCTCCAGTGAGTGGACAGCCTTGGGGCATTCCATAAGTACAGTACACCCTCCAGTGAGTGGACAGCCATGGGGCATTCCATAAGTACAGTGCTCCCTCCAGTGAGTGGACCGCCTTGGGGCATCCAATAAGTACAGTACACCCTCCAGTGAGTGGACATTCTTGGGGCATTCCATAAGTACAGTGCTCCCTCCAGTGAGTGGACCGCCTTGGGGCATCCAATAAGTACAGTACTCCCTCCAGGGAGTGGACACCCTTGGGGCATTCTATAAGTACAGTGCTCCCTCCAGTGAGTGGACAGCCTTGGGGCATTCCATAAGTACAGTACTTCCTCCAGGGAGTGGACACCCTTGGGGCATTCTATAAGTACAGTGCTCCCTCCAGTGAGTGGACAGCCTTGGGGCATTCCATAAGTACAGTACACCCTCCAGTGAGTGGACAGCCTTGGGGCATTCCATAAGTACAGTGCTCCCTCCAGTGAGTGGACACCCTTGAGGCATTCCATAAATACAGTACTTCCTCCAGTGAGTGGACATCCTTGGGGCATTCCATAAGTACAGTGCTCCCTCCAGTGAGTGGACAGCCTTGGGGCATTCCATAAGTACAGTGCTCCCTCCAGTGAGTGGACACCCTTGGGGCATTCCATAAGTACAGTGCTCCCTCCAGTGAGTGGACATCCTTGGGGCATTCCATAAGTACAGTGCTCCCTCCAGTGAGTGGACAACCTTGGGGCATTCCATAAGTACAGTACACCATCCAGTGAGTGGACAGCCTTGGGGCATTTCATAAGTACAGTGCTCCCTCCAGTGAGTGGACCGCCTTGGGGCATCCAATAAGTACAGTACACCCTCCAGTGAGTGGACAGCCTTGGGGCATTCCATAAGTACAGTACACCCTCCAGTGAGTGGACAGCCATGGGGCATTCCATAAGTACAGTGCTCCCTCCAGTGAGTGGACCGCCTTGGGGCATCCAATAAGTACAGTGCTCCCTCCAGTGAGTGGACATCCTTGGGGCATTCCATAAGTACAGTACTCCCTCCAGGGAGTGGACACCCTTGGGGCATTCCATAAGTACAGTACTCCCTCCAGTGAGTGGACATTCTTGGGGCATTCCATAAGTACAGTGCTCCCTCCAGTGAGTGGACATCATTGGGACATTCCATAAGTACAGTGCTCCCTCCAGTGAGTGGACATCCTTGGGGCATTCTATAAGTACAGTGCTCCCTCCAGTGAGTGGACATCCTTGGGGCATTCCATAAGTACAGTACTCCCTCCAGTGAGTGGACATCCTTGGGGCATTCCATAAGTACAGTGCTCCCTCCAGTGAGTGGACAGCCTTGGGGCATTCCATAAGTACAGTGCTCCCTCCAGTGAGTAGACATCCTTGAGGCATCCCATAAGTACAGTGCTCCCTCCAGTGAGTGGACATCCTTGGGGCATTCCATAAGTACAGTACTCCCTCCAGGGAGTGGACATCCTTGGGGCATTCTATAAGTACAGTGCTCCCTCCAGTGAGTGGACAGCCTTGGGGCATTCCATAAGTACAGTACTCCCTCCAGTGAGTGGACATCCTTGGGGCATTCCATAAGTACAGTGCTCCCTCCAGTGAGTGGACAGCCTTGGGGCATTCCATAAGTACAGTGCTCCCTCCAGTGAGTGGACATCCTTGGGGCATTCCATAAGTACAGTGCTCCCTCCAGTGAGTGGACAGCCTTGGGGCATTCCATAAGTACAGTACTCCCTCCAGTGAGTGGACATCCTTGGGGCATTCCATAAGTACAGTGCTCCCTCCAGTGAGTGGACAGCCTTGGGGCATTCCATAAGTACAGTACTCCCTCCAGTGAGTGGACAGCCTTGGGGCATTCCATAAGTACAGTACTCCCTCCAGTGAGTGGACATCCTTGGGGCATTCCATAAGTACAGTGCTCCCTCCAGGGAGTGGATATTCTTGGGGCATTCCATAAGTACAGTGCTCCCTCCAGTGAGTGGACAGCCTTGGGGCATTCCATAAGTACAGTACTTCCTCCAGTGAGTGGACAGCCTTGGGGCATTCCATAAGTACAGTGCTCCCTCCAGTGAGTGGACACCCTTGGGGCATTCCATAAGTACAGTGCTCCCTCCAGTGAGTGGACATCATTGGGACATTCCATAAGTACAGTACTACCTCCAGTGAGTGGACAGCCTTGGGGCATTCCATAAGCACAGTACTTCCTCCAGTGAGTGGACAGCCTTGGGGCATTCCATAAGTACAGTGCTCCCTCCAGTAAGTGGTCATCTTTGGACATTTCATAAGTACAGTGCTCCCTCCAGTGAGTGGACAGCCTTGGGGCATTCCATAAGTACAGTGCTCCCTCCAGTGAGTGGACAGCCTTGGGGCATTCCATAAGTACAGTACTCCCTCCAGTGAGTGGACAGCCTTGGGGCATTCCATAAGTACAGTACTCCCTCCAGTGAGTGGACAGCCTTGGGGCATTCCATAAGTACAGTACTCCCTCCAGTGAGTGGACATCCTTGGGGCATTCCATATGTACAGTGCTCCCTCCAGGGAGTGGATATTCTTGGGGCATTCCATAAGTACAGTGCTCCCTCCAGTGAGTGGACAGCCTTGGGGCATTCCATAAGTACAGTACTTCCTCCAGTGAGTGGACAGCCTTGGGGCATTCCATAAGTACAGTGCTCCCTCCAGTGAGTGGACACCCTTGGGGCATTCCATAAGTACAGTGCTCCCTCCAGTGAGTGGACATCATTGGGACATTCCATAAGTACAGTACTACCTCCAGTGAGTGGACAGCCTTGGGGCATTCCATAAGTACAGTACTTCCTCCAGTGAGTGGACAGCCTTGGGGCATTCCATAAGTACAGTGCTCCCTCCAGTAAGTGGTCATCTTTGGACATTTCATAAGTACAGTGCTCCCTCCAGTGAGTGGACAGCCTTGGGGCATTCCATAAGTACAGTGCTCCCTCCAGTGAGT
>JAWQFJ010003062.1:146307-148016 GCA_034096865.1 Theodoxus fluviatilis
CTTTTTCAGCCTTTTCATGCAGTGTGACCCTGCTCTAGCTTCAGTGGCATGTGCTGTAGCTTCAGTGGCATGTGCTGTAGCTTCAGTGGCATGTGCTGTAGCTTCAGTGGCATGTGCTCTAGCTTCAGTGGCATGTGCTGTAGCTTCAGTGGCATGTGCTGTAGCTTCAGTGGCATATGCTGTAGCTTCAGTGGCATGTGCTGTAGCTTCAGTGGCATGTGCTGTAGCTTCAGTGGCATGTGCTGTAGCTTCAGTGGCATGTGCTGTAGCTTCAGTGGCATGTAGACTTTTTCAGCCTTTTCATGCAGTGTGACCCTGCTCTAGCTTCAGTGGCATATGCTGTAGCTTCAGTGGCATGTGCTGTAGCTTCAGTGGCATGTGCTGTAGCTTCAGTGGCATGTGCTCTAGCTTCAGTGGCATGTGCTCTAGCTTCAGTGGCATGTAGACTTTTTCAGCCTTTTCATGCAGTGTGACCCTGCTCTAGCTTCAGTGGCATGTGCTGTAGCTTCAGTGGCATGTGCTCTAGCTTCAGTGGCATGTGCTGTAGCTTCAGTGGCATGTGCTGTAGCTTCAGTGGCATGTGTTGTAGCTTCAGTGGCATGTGCTTTAGCTTCAGTGGCATGTGCTGTAGCTTCAGCGGCATGTGCTGTAGCTTCAGTGGCATGTGCTGTAGCTTCAGTGGCATGTGCTGTAGCTTCAGTGGCATGTGCTGTAGCTTCAGTGGCATGTGCTGTAGCTTCAGTGGCATGTGCTCTAGCTTCAGTGGCATGTAGACTTTTTCAGCCTTTTCATGCAGTGTGACCCTGCTCTAGCTTCAGTGGCATGTGCTGTAGCTTCAGTGGCATGTGCTGTAGCTTCAATGGCATGTGCTGTAGCTTCAGTGGCATGTGCTGTAGCTTCAGTGGCATGTGCTGTAGCTTCAGTGGCACGTGCTGTAGCTTCAGTGGCATGTGCTGTAGCTTCAGTGGCATGTGCTGTAGCTTCAGTGGCATGTGCTGTAGCTTCAGTGGCATGTGCTCTAGCTTCAGTGGCATGTGCTGTAGCTTCAGTGGCATGTGCTGTAGCTTCAGTGGCATGTGCTGTAGCTTCAGTGACATGTGCTGTAGCTTCAGTGGCATGTAGACTTTTTCAGCCAATTGCTAATCAGATGCTTCCTGGGAAAATATGCTGTCTGTGCTGTAAATACATTCTTACTGATGCTTCTTATAGTCATGTGAACTGCTCCAGTGATGATGGAACATAAGGCACTACAAAGAAAGATTTGGAACTCATTTATAGCCTCCTTGAATGAAAGTGAGGATGCAGATGAGTTGCATCCCTTGCAATGGGGATGTTCATTCATATGGCTCCTCGGAGGTTAACTCAGTAAGCACACATTTATTTTTGAATTGAAGGAATTAGATCCCAAAAACTTTATTTTTATGACATCTAACAAATCAAAATCTCTGTTATGATTATTTTTGTGACAGCAGGTTTTCTTTTCTTTCTCTCTTTTTTTCTCTCTCTTTTTTTCGGGGGTGGGGGTGGTGGAGCGCTTGCATTGCTTTCAGGGGGCACTATTCTCTCATTTTTCTCATTTCTTTTTTCATGAGAAAAAAAACAATTTTGGGCTGGGAAAGTGCATTGGCAACACAGCGACCACCACCTCAGTAGAGCAGTACATGAAAGCACAAAAGTGGATTGATGCCAAAGCAGACCAAGCATAAACC
>JAWQFJ010003063.1:0-7500 GCA_034096865.1 Theodoxus fluviatilis
GTTTTCTCACAATCATAGAGGCGATCAGCAGATGTAGCTTGGTTGGTGTCGCTGGTATTCAGAGCTGTGTGCACTCCTTTCACCTCCTCCCGCAGTGAATTCTCCACCATCTCCATCCGGTGAGTGAGGGCCTCCCCCAGTCTATTCATCGTGAGTTGAAGGGCAGCGTTAAATTCTTCACTTGAAACCTCTTTTCCCGAAGGTGGTGACAAACTGGGGCTGGAAGAAGCTGATGATCGTACGGGTGGCTCGACTGGCATTGCGGCAGATACCGTTTCAGAGTGAACACATGCGCCTGACGGGTCAAAGGTCACAAGTGAGGCGGCGCAAGAATTTCGTGCAGCATCGGCATCAGAGGTTGTAGATGTCGCAACAACATTTTGGTTTAAATTTTCGTGCAAAAAAGTGTCGGCCGCTCTATGCTCACCTATCACTCTGTGTTGCCGAGCCCGTTGTTGGTCTCGTCGCCGCTGTGACGGTGTCTTCCTTTTCCACGCTCCTCTCTTGATATCGGAATCGAGAAATGGTCGGCCATCGTCCTCTCGAAACCGTAGCACAACCACGACACTCCCAGGCTCGCCTGTAACTTTCCACGAAAAAGGTTCATGCGTCGACAGCAAGGATGTCAGCATAGTCTCCAAGGTAACTGGTAGTCCAGCGACTGGCATAGTGGTAGAGGGTGTCCTAAACTAACGTGGGCAGAGCGGAGCCACAGCAAACACGTCTTAACCACGCGAGCGCGAGCCGTCGAGTGTAAGAGAGAGAGAGAGAGTGAGAGAGAGAGAAAGAGTGAGAGAGAGAGAAGGAGAGGGGAGGAGAGAGAGACAGAGAAACAGAGAGAGACAGAGAGACAGAGACAGAGAGAGACAGAGAGAGACAGCTAGAGAGAACTCGAACTCGAACTCTTTTATTGTTAGGCCACCAGCCCGTACAACAATGCTTATTTGTTTCATGACTCATTTGAATTAGGATTATTATATTTTTCTCTCTTTTTGAAAGCAAAATACAAATATGCTGCCAAGTTTCTAATCACAGCTTCTTCCTGCGATGATAGAATATCCACCAGGTCATCGTTATCATTGTTGTGTCTAGAACTTTTCAACCCTAGCCAGTGGGTCCCCCTTCGTTAGCTTCTCTTCCATGTCAAAGTATCCCAATATAATCCAAATTATTCAATACTACTCTGCTAATCCACACGCATGCAGTGCACAACCCCTGCAAATTCCCTACAACAATTCAAATTTGACAAGCCAACATAACAGCGCGCAAATGGCCAATTCCAAAAAACAAAACAAAACAAAGACAACCCAAAAAACAAGCAATGAAAATCACTCAATCGTCCGAACAGACACTTCCCTCAAACACCGAAAGTACACCAGCAGAGCAATTCAAGCATGCAAGTTGTCGGAGCCACCAACTCAAACATGCAAAATACAACTTGCCGATCGTGCGAGCCGACAGTTCACTTATCACACATTTCCGAGCATTTGAAACGCAAACATAACAGCGCGCAAATGGCCAATTCAAAAAACAAAACAAAACAAAAACAACCCAAAAACAAGCAATGAAAATCACTCAATCGTCCGAACAGACACTTCCCTCAAACACGGAAAGTACACCAGCAGAACAATTCAAGCATGCAAGTTGTCGGAGCCACCAACTCAAACATGCAAAATACAACTGGCCGATCGTCCGAGACGACAGTTCACTTATCACACATTTCCGAGCATGCAATTGCGAAATCAACTGAACAAAGCACCGCACCAACTCAATCACAGATCACATAACCTCAATCAAATTTATCCCACAATCTAACGCCTGCAACTGTGAACTTAAATCACATTCGCACGTCGAGCATACACATCACAATATTGGCCCTCGCAACCCGAAATCCAATCAACTTGGTCTTAAAACTAACACTGTCAAATTCAGGTACTCACACACCAGGTGAAGTAGGCAGGCTCGCCAGTTGTTACGGACCGGCTAACTGGGCCTCAGGTTAGCCTAGCCCGCATTCAGCGTGGCTGAGACTAGTGAATATAGTGTGTGTGTGCAGGGCCGGATCAAAGTTTTTTGAGGGGGGGTGCTTAAAATTGTTTTAGGGTCTTCTCATCGAAGTGGCGAAGCCACGAGTGCGTGCCTGCGAAGCAGGCACGCCCCTCTAGGGGGGTCCGGGGGCATGCCCCCCCGGAAAATTTTGAGAAAAATGGTGCAAATCTGTGCAATCTGGTGCATTTTGGCAGTGTTTTGGGAGGTCATTCAAAGGCAAGAAATTTATATAATGTATAACCAATCAGATCTGAAAACGTCTTGTCTTTGGATTTTTGTTGTTGTCATATTTTTTTTTTTTTGAGGCGAGGGGGGACAGGGTGTACATGGCATGTAAACATTAAAATTTACTTTCCCTTGCTCAAAGAAAAATACAATGTATTACTCAAAAGAACAAACAAAATATCCTACTCACCAAGTATGCTTGATCCCAAACATGTGAACCTGACCTTGAAATCAAGGATATTGAGAGAGGTATACCATAAAACCACCTTTCAATTCAAATATTGTCATGGTACTTAGCTAAACAGCTTCAGCCCTCTTCACAAGTCCTAGCACGGTGGTTGGCATGCACATAACACTCTAACTGACTGGTAACATCGAAAAAAATAAAATAAAATGAAATAAAAATATTAAAAACTTACCTTTTGAAGCACCTGCTGAATCCCGCTGAACAAGAAAACTGGTCAGTTTCATTGTGCCTGAGGAATCGGCATTCCTCAGCGGCTTGGGTCTAGGCATTTTGAAGAGTAGACGATTCTCATGCACGTGTTTTCTTTGATAACAGGAAATACGACCAACACACACGTGTTGCAGCGCAGGATAAAGTAGCCTGAGAGTGCCGGTTGCAAGATTGAATCAGTTTTATTTTTAACGCCACAGCAGAGATGCTCAGAATCAGATCTATTTTTAGCGTCAGTGGGGAGTGGCCCAAAAGCTTGTGCTCTGTGGATAGGAGTTTACTTTGCTGACAACGCGGAAACCCATGCTCGGGGAGTGGCACCAGAGAATAAATCCTATGGCAGTGCGGTCATTTCCAAGAGTTTTTGTTTGGTCACAGATTCTTCCTGTCTCTGCCCGGGTTTGATTTGTCTGTGCGAGTAGCAAAAGGAAGGCATCTTAATTATAGCAGCACCCCCCCCCCCCCTCCCTCCCCAGCTACCTTGGCTGCCAAGTAGAGTGTGCTTATACCAAGTGGAGAGTAGTACAGCATCTGGGCCCAGCATCTTTTAGCCCCCCCCCCCCTCCTTCCCAAGCTTTTTACTAACTATACTGTCTCTGCTACCAAGCAAAGTGTGCCGATATCCGATGAGGTGGGAAGTAGATCAACATATTTGAGCAACCACCCCCCCCCCTCCCTCCTTCCCCCAACTCCCGGCTGCCACGGTGGTTTTTTTTTTTTTTTTTTTGGGGGGGGGGTGCTCGAGCACCCCCAGCACCCCCCCTAGATCCGGCCCTGTGTGTGTGTGTGTGAGAGAGAGAGAGAGAGAGAGAGAGAGAGAGAGAGAGAGAGAGAGAGAGAGAGAGTGAGAGAGAGAGAGAGTCTACCCTGATACGTACATACATACAAGTACACACACATATATACATGCAGCAATACAAGTATTTAAAAAAGAGTATTTGGAGAAAGACAGGGATAAGTGGACCGACATCAACATGGAGGTCATACAGGGAAAACCACAGGCTGCTTCGAAACGAAGTGCATGGAGGGGAGCACGTACCTGGTTTTCCAGTGGTCGCTGCAACAAGCTGCTGGTCTTCTTGAACCATCCTGGCACTGCATAAGACGGGAAGTAGCGCCACCCATATGAACAGAACACGCAGAGCCATGGTGGACATGAATCGGTACTCCCGAATTTCTTCCTTCTTCTCTCTCGACCCACGGGCTGCTGGCTCAAATAGCAAGTACGACTGTCCAAATACCACCGATAAAAAACGAGACGGAGTGCAAACCTGTACTTCTCCCCTGCTTGTTCGGTATGCACAAAGCCCGCACCCCTCGGTTGCGTCTCTTTTTAGCTTTACCGAGCCAGGGACTCCCTTGTGGGGAGGGGGGAGGGGGAGGGGGGAGGGGGAGAGGGGAAAGGGGGAGAGGGGAAGGGGGAGGGGGGAGGGGTGCGGTGGAAGAAAAGGAAGCAGGATACGGAAGAGAGGCCTGGTGACCATTATTTTGCCCCTCCCCCCTGCCACACCTCATCCGCATCCACTTATGTATTCCTGCCAACGACGTGTTTATGGACAAGTAAAAGAGATTGGACCAGGCAGCAATGGACCTCTACTCTGACCCATTCGTTCACAGCAAAGAAATTCGTCTGCTGTTCTATTCGACATAACAGATACACTTTCTTGTGTTACGCGCGCACCCTCATTTAGATACAAATTATGCCAAAACGAAGTTCCTGGAGGACGCACTATGATTGCCTAATCTTGGAACACAAAGTCAAGCTTCGTGTGTCGCAAAGCCGCTATTGTTTCTCGTTATTCTCGCTAGGCGGACCACCTCTCAGAGCTGCTTGCGAAGTCTCGCCTAGGCCTCGTTTTCCTCGGAGCGAGAGCGTTGCGAATGCTTGATTGCAGCAAAGTTAGTTTATCACATGGAACGTCGAACAGGCCTCACAAAAGGCCTCAAACGTCGTAAAAGTCAAGTCAAGTCAAGTCAAGTCAAGTTTTCTTGCTTTCCTTGGAAAATCTTGGCAAATCTCGCTGTTTGCAACGCGCCCCAGGCGTAACGTCACAGAGCGTGACGGGTCACCTCGCCACCCAGGCTACCAGGAAGTAGCGTGACGCGAGACCGAGAGAGAAGCCTCGAAACCGATATGGTACGTGAGCCTAAGTTGAATGGTGAAATGTAAAGGGCGGAAATGGGAGTGGAGGGCACAGAGAAAAGGTATTACACTGGGAGTCTCCGGAAAGCTGAATAAGGGATGACTCGGACAGGAGGTAGCAATGCAGTGCAAAGGAGTTCCTGAGAGCAGAGGGAGAGCGTACCTTCGTCTCACCGAACCGAGGCAATTTGATTTGCTTGCAGCCAGAGTGAAGACCCAGTCACCGCGCCCAGGTAGCGCTGCGTTCCATGCACACAGCAATTGCCCAGCCTGACTGACTGACACGTTCACCTGAACAACATTAAGAAGAGAGAGAAAGGGGAGTGGGGGAGGAGATTGATTAAAGAGACTCTCACACACACACACACACACACACACACACACACACACACACACACACACACACTCACACATACACACATACACGCGTACATACACAATTCTACACACACACGCGCGCGCACACCCACCCACACACACACACGCACACAAACACGCACACACACGCACACACACACACGCGCGCACACACACTCACACACATACACACACACGCACACATATATACACACACACACACACACACCTCCCCTCCCCACTCCCCCTTTCCACCCTCTTCCTTCTAGCACGCTTCGAGTGACGTCTTTGTGTCAGGCATTTGCACCTGAACATGGTGAGCTTTCCTGAAAGAAGAGACGATGCTTACGTCATACTTGCGTCTCCAAACCTGAGTGGCTCTGCACTATAATGCGTGCATGTGCTAGTGTGTGGGTATGTATGCAAGTCAATGCTGGTTTTTGTCTACAGATGTGTAATGACATTATCGAGTTTTGCCTGTGTGTGAAATGATGGTATGTTTTTCCTTGTACCCTTCACTGATGCAAGAGCATTCAAAATATCGTGTTAGAATTTCGATTCAGTAGGTTCATGCTGGTGTTTAACAGGGGCATGTATGTTCGCTCTCTCTCTCTCTCTCTCTCTCTCTCTCTCTCTCTCTCTCTCTCTCTCTCTCTCTCTCTCTCTCTCTCTGCGCGTGTGTGTGTGTGTGTGTGTGTGTGTCTGTCGCTCTCTCTTTGTCTGTCTGTCTGTCTGTCTGTCTGTCTGTCTGTCTGTCTGTCTGTCTGTCTGTCTGTCTGTCTGTCTGTCTGTCTGTCTGTCTGTCTGTCTGTCTGTCTGTCTGTCTCTCTCTCTCTCTCTCTCTCTCTCTCTCTCTCTCTCTCATATGTTCTTAAAACAGCATTTCATAAGTCAGTGTATCTGACGTTGCCTGCGAGTTTGGTTCTGCCTCAGAACAGAGCATGAAGTTTGGGACTGCCACAGAACAGAGCAGGAAGTTTGGGACTGCCACAGAACAGAGCAGGAAGTTTGGGACTGCCACAGAACAAAACAGGAAGTTTGGGACTGCCACAGAACAGAGCAGGAAGTTTGGGACTGCCACAGAACAGAGCAGGAAGTTTGGGACTGCCACAGAACAGAGCAGGAAGTTTGGGACTGCCACAGAACAAAACAGGAAGTTTGGGACTGCCACAGAACAGAGCAAAAAGTTTGGTACTGCCACAGAACAGAGCAGGAAGTTTGGTACTGCCACAGAACAAAGCAGGAAGTTTGGGACTGCCACAGAACAGAGCAGGAAGTTAGGGACTGCCACAGAACAGAGCAGGAA
The DNA here is from genome assembly GCA_034096865.1 of Theodoxus fluviatilis. Lineage (NCBI taxonomy): Eukaryota > Metazoa > Mollusca > Gastropoda > Cycloneritida > Neritidae > Theodoxus > Theodoxus fluviatilis. Next base: position 6,538 of record JAWQFJ010003063.1, read on the forward strand.
GTTTGGGACTGCCACAGAACAGAGCAGGAAGTTTGGGACTGCCACAGAACAGAGCAGGAAGTTTGGGACTGCCACAGAACAGAGCAGGAAGTTTGGGACTGCCACAGAACAGAGCAGGAAGTTTGGGACTGCCACAGAACAGAGCAGGACGTTTGGGACTGCCACAGAACAGAGCAGGAAGTTTGGGACTGCCACAGAACAGAGCAGGAAGTTTGGGACTGCCACAGAACAGAGCAGGAAGTTTGGGACTGCCACAGAACAGAGCAGGAAGTTTGGGACTGCCACAGAACAGAGCAGGAAGTTAGGGACTGCCACAGAACAAAGCAGGAAGTTTGGTACTGCCACAGAACAGAGCAGGAAGTTTGGGACTGCCACAGAACAGAGCAGGAAGTTTGGGACTGCCACAGAACAGAGCAGGAAGTTTGGGACTGCCACAGAACAGAGCAGGAAGTTTGGGACTGCCACAGAACAGAGCAGGAAGTTTGGGACTGCCACAGAACAGAGCAGGAAGTTTGGGACTGCCACAGAACAGAGCAGGAAGTTTGGGACTGCCACAGAACACGGCAGGAAGTTTGGGACTGCCACAGAACAGAGCAGGAAGTTTGGGACTGCCACAGAACAGAGCAGGAAGTTTGGGACTGCCACAGAACAGAGCAGGAAGTTTGGGACTGCCACAGAACAGAGCAGGAAGTTAGGGACTGCCACAGAACAGAGCAGGAAGTTTGGGACTGCCACAGAACAGAGCAGGAAGTTTGGGACTGCCACAGAACAGAGCAGGAAGTTTGGGACTGCCACAGAACAGGGCAGGAAGTTTGGGACTGCCACAGAACAGAGCAGAGAGTTTGGGACTGCCACAGAACAGAGCAGGAAGTTTGGGACTGCCACAGAACAGAGCAGGAAGTTTGGGACTGCCACAGAACAGAGCAGGAAGTTTGGGACTGCCACAGAACAGAGCAGGAAGTT
>JAWQFJ010003063.1:20000-22500 GCA_034096865.1 Theodoxus fluviatilis
CCTCTGCATTCTCTGTTCCACAGAAGCGCTGCAGTGTTTCCATTGCTACTCGAACAGTGAGACTGGAGGCGACTGCCACACAGACACCAAGGGGATGCAGAAGACCTTGATGGGAAAGAGCAAGACCTACAACAAGACTTGCGACCCTGACAATAACCAAACTATGTGCATGATCGAGAAAATGGAGAACAAAGGTAAGTGTGAACCAAAGGCCGCGGCCACTCGAAAACGAGGTGCATTCACAATGTGTGGTCATTCAAGTGATACTACTGTTACCAGTAGACAGGACATACTTCCAATGGAGAAGTGTTCCTGAATAGTGAAATGTTTCATGTGCCTCGCAGTCGAATCGTGATAAAGTAAACATTCCTTTGGCGGACGCCTGGTGTATGATTTATTGGTAAACGTGGGGACACCTTTTCGTACTTCTTTTCAAACAACAATAACAACAACAACAACAACACAGAGCGACGAGAAGCAATAAAATGGGAGAGGAAAACGAGGGGAGATGGAAGGACAGAGGAAGACGATGATAGAAGATGTGGAAGGATGATGAAGGACATAGGAGTGGTGGAAGAAGACGAAGAAGGAGTAGGATGTGAACAAGAAGAAGAGAAATATGATGATGATGAGGAGGAGGAGGAGGAGGAGGAGGAGGAGGAGGAGGAGGAGGAAAGATTATGATGAAAGATGAGGAGGAGGAGGAGGAGGAGGAGGAGGAGGAGGGAGGAGGAGGAGGAGGAGGAGGAGGAGGAGGAGGAGGAGGAGGAGGAGGAGGAGGAGGAGGAGGAGGAGGAGGAGGAGGAGGAGGAGGAGGAGGAGGAGGAGGAGGAGGAGGAGGAGGAGGAGGAGGAGGAGGAGAGGGAGGAGGGAGGAGGGAGGAAGAAGGAAGAAGAAAGAAAAATGAGGAAGAGAGGAGTGAAGAAGAAAACAGATCAGGAGGTTAGGAAGAATGAGAAATGAACAAATGGGGGAGGAGAAGTGAAGATGGGAGAAAAAAAGAAATAAGAGAAATGAATCGGGGGAAGCCGAAAACCAGCAGGACGACGAGAATTACTGAGAGAAGAACGAGCGAAATCGTCACTGACGATTCAGTTTTGCGCGCTAGTATCTCAGGGATATGCTAAGTGACCACAGGACAGCTTCTGCCTCTTCTTAGGTCATGCCATTGCCTTCACCCCATATTTCACCCGGGTTCTTCAGAATTGTTGCATTTGCTCAGAAGCTAAGTTCACTCTCAATTTTCGCAAATAATAATGCTTCAAAATTCATTGAATTTCTGCAGCATTGTGTGAACGTCTTGTTAAAGACATCAGCTGTCCCATGTAAAACTAAGATAAGTAAGGGGAAAATGATTAAAAAAACGGATGATGTATTCTTCCATTATCTTTGTTTCCCTCGTCATCTTTCAAACTGCTGCTGTAAAATACGCGGGTGGGGATGGGTGGGGGGAATGGGGTTTTCCAAGGGCAGATAATTCAGATTAGTTTTCAATCCCGAAGGAATGACCTCCCTTGAGTAGGGCTCACGTAGACAATCAACAGGCAAGACGAGTGTGCCTCTGTGTCTGTTTCCACGTCATTACTCCCATCTCTCGCCTGTTTCAGCTGGCCTGATCATGTACCACCGCGACTGCAGTGACGGCACTTTGTTCTCCTTCACGGGCCAGCTGCAGGCCAACAGCTACGAGCGGCTGAAGAATCTGAGTCCCGACAACGAGACGACCTGCATTTACTACTTCCAGTACCAGGCCTTCCTGTGCGTCTCGCTCTGTAAAGGGGACTTCTGCAACGGACCCATCTACCCCACCAACAGCACCAACGGCACGGACTGCGACAACAGCACAGACAACGCCACGTGTGCCGGCAGCCGCGCCCTGTTCTTCCTCAACCCCGGGCCTTTCGGCGTTGCTGTGGACAGCTTCCTTGGAAACGCTTTCCTTATTCCCGTGCTGGTGTACTCCATCACCGCCATGTTGGTTTGAAGAGCTGCGCAATTTTCATGAGGCTGGCGTCAGGCTCTTGCGTCAATCTGTGATGTCCCGTATTAGGAGGTGTATGTCTGGACATCGTTCAATGGGCTTTTCTTTGTTTCTATAAATAATGTTATTACTAGATTGAGGACTGTTGATTCATCTAATGTGCTACGTCTTTGGAATACTGCACGGTGGGACGTTGATATTACCGGAGGAGTTCTCGATGACTTATAGTGTAGCGAATCTCTCTGGTGATAGTTGTGTTTAGATCTGTCTCCGGTGCACAGAAATGTGTGTGTGTGTGTGTGTGAGAGAGAGAGAGAGAGAGAGAGAGAGAGAGAGAGAGAGAGAAGAGAGAGAGAGAGAGAGAGAGAGAGAGAGAGAAGAGAGAGAGAGAGAGAGAGAGAGAGAGAGAGAGAGAGAGAGGGAGAGAGAGAGAGAGGTGGCGCAGGTATGCAAATTCAGAAACTCACTCGCACTTTCAATTGCGCTTGGGTACGCACACGCAGGCAAACACACACACAC
>JAWQFJ010003063.1:30000-40000 GCA_034096865.1 Theodoxus fluviatilis
TAGCTCAGCCAGGGCCTGCTCCAGTAGCTCAGCCAGGGCCTTCTCCAGTAGCTCAGCCAGGGCCTGCTCCAGTAGCTCAGCCAGGGCCTGCTCCAGTAGCTCAGCCAGGGCCTGCTCCAGTAGCTCAGCCAGGGCCTGCTCAGTAGCTCAGGCAGGGCCTGCTCCAGTAGCTCAGCCAGGGCCTGCTCCAGTAGCTCAGCCAGGGCCTGTTCCAGTAGCTCAGCCAGGGCCTGCTCCAGTAGCTCAGCCAGGGGCGGCACCAGGCAGCCCCGAAGACTACCGGCCGACATCGGGACAGGGTCATATTCGAATCCAACCACTCGTTCAAATCACCATGGACGATCAAGTCCAACTAACACTAAACAATAAAGTGGGCGGCAAGCTCCGTATCTAAACCCCATACATCCACCAATCAAACAGCAACATCGATCTCTAGTCCTGTCTCACCATTCTTTCTGTCATGAAGTTCTTCTGAAGCTTAACTGTTTCCTGAAGCCGCTAAACAAAAGACGTCTACATACATTTGAAAACCGCCAGTCAGGTTGGTGTTAATAGTCTCGATCATTTCTTACCACAGAAAAAGTGACTAAAAAGTGGAAAGAAAACTGCATGACAGCACTTTGACATATGACATGGTGACCCCTAATCAGATTACGCTTCATAGGAAGACGTGTTGAACTGAATGATTCCAGAAGCCTGACAGATTTCCAGAAATTTCATCCGCAAGGGGATTCAGAGGTCGCAGTCAGAATCTAGGTTGGTGAGGTGAGGCATGGGTCCATGTGAAGTTACTGGATTTTTTTGTGTGGTAAAGATGTCGGCGTTGATGTGGTGTTGGGGAGACGCCGAAACACTATAGAATGTTCTCTGGTGAAGTACACAAACAATAACACAGACGCACACAGGAACACACGCATACATGCACACCCGCACCGACTTAAGCAAGCAAGCACACACACACACACACACACACACACACACACACACACACACACGCGCACACATATACACGCACACACACATACACGCACACATACGCGCGCGCGCACGCACACACACATACACACGCGCAAACACGCACACACATACACGCTCACACACACACGCACGCACGCACACACACACACACACACACGTTTTCATACGCATGCATATATTAACGTCACATGATGGTTCAGGGGTCCATATATGGGTGCACACAGTCCCGCTTTCTTTGATTCGACAAAACTGAAATAAATTAAAGAAACGAATTTTTAAAAAGGATATCGAAGCACACATAAATCCACTCATTTTCACCTTCTACCACCCACTCCCCTCATGCCCCTAGCTGTCCCCCTACTTCATTCGTCCAGTCACGAAAGAATAAAAGTCAACGAACCCTGTAATTTTCGTTGGTCCCTTCCTCGTTCCTTGTTTTTACCTCTCCCCACTTCAGTGTAAACGATTTGATTTTGTTTTAATGCAACGACGAAACTCTCCGGGAAGCTGTTTAGAACACATCATTTGTTATTCCAATCACAGCTTTTCAAAATGGCACTGCAACAATGTTTGAACATGGAGGCATCACAAAGTATGCGACGAGCCGTGCGTTTCACACGGAAAGGAACAAGCGACAGAAATGAAAATCATCATTCAGAGTTTGGAACCGTGTGAATGCTTCCAGCTTCTTTGACAGTGCTAACGGAAAAAAACACACAAACGTTTTTCGTCTATCCTCCATTTTCGCTCTCTTGGTTAAACAGTCAGTGCTCTTGCTCAAACATTCGTGCATTTTTGTATATTTAGCGACGACGACGCCTGCCTACGCACGCGCTCTGGTGGCGCGCCACGCTAGTGGGAGCAAGGAAAGAGCAACAGCCGCCACGCTAGTGGGAGCAAGGAAAGAGCAACAGCCGCCTCGCTAGTGGGAGCAAGGAAAGAGCAAAAGCCGCCACGCTAGTGGGAGCAAGGAAAGAGCAACAGCCGCCACGCTAGTGGGAGCAAGGAAAGAGCAACAGCCGCCTCGCTAGTGGGAGCAAGGAAAGAGCAACAGCCGCCTCGCTAGTGGGAGCAAGGAAAGAGCAACAGCCGCCACGCTAGTGGGAGCAAGGAAAGAGCAACAGCCGCCTCGCTAGTGGGAGCAAGGAAAGAGCAACAGCCGCCTCGCTAGTGGGAGCAAGGAAAGAGCAACAGCCGCCTCGCTAGTGGGAGCAAGGAAAGAGCAACAGCCGCCACGCTAGTGGGAGCAAGGAAAGAGCAACAGCCGCCACGCTAGTGGGAGCAAGGAAAGAGCAACAGCCGCCACGCTAGTGGGAGCAAGGAAAGAGCAACAGCCGCCTCGCTAGTGGGAGCAAGGAAAGAGCAACAGCCGCCACGCTAGTGGGAGCAAGGAAAGAGCAACAGCCGCCACGCTAGTGGGAGCAAGGAAAGAGCAACAGCCGCCACGCTAGTGGGAGCAAGGAAAGAGCGACAGCCGCCTCGCTAGTGGGAGCAAGGAAAGAGCAACAGCCGCCACGCTAGTGGGAGCAAGGAAAGAGCGACAGCCGCCTCGCTAGTGGGAGCAAGGAAAGAGCGACAGCCGCCTCGCACGGATAGGCGGACTTGGGTTGCTTAGCCCACCTAGTTAGCAAATTATAGGCCGGTGTCAACATGTGTCAGCCATGTGACTGCCTTTACATCTGCTTTCCACATGTTGACACCGGCCTATTCATCGCAAGATCTTGCAAGGTTCCTAGAGTAAGCAACGCGTCCATATATAGCTTCTTCGAATCGGCATCTATTTAATGGGGACAGTCGACAGGGTAATCGTGATGACAGAAGCAACAATGGCGGTGATGACCGGCAGAGCAGTGACCGAGAAGATTTTCGGACGAGATGAGTATTATCCCCTGATCACAAAAAAATGTTATCCCCTGGAATCCTTTGGTATGGTTTGACGGGAGCCACTCCTCTCCCAGCTCCAGTTCACGCTCTCACGTGCCCAGGCGTGGGTATGATCACGTGCGCTTTTGACTACAATAATGCTGCTGCTGCTACCAATGCTGCTGCCAATGCTGCTGCTGCTGCTGCTGATTATCATAATAATAAAATAACAATAACAATAACAATGATGATGCTGATGCTGATGATGATGATGATAAAAACAATAACAGTAACAATAACAATAACGATGATGATGATGATGATGATGATGATGATGATGATGATGATGATGATGATGATGATAATGATGATGACGATGACTTCATCTATGGAGTGCCATTTCAGACAAAGTAAGCTCACAGCGCGTTACAAATCACATTGAAAATATGTACATCACAGTTTACAATTCAGTAAGCATAAGACAAACCAATGTATACATTTTTATTAAAACACGCAAGGAATGCACATGCACACACATTATCATATAGACGCGCGCGTGAGCACACACGCGCGCGCACGAGCGCGCATGCTATATGCACACACACACACACACACACACACACACACGCACACACACACACACACGTGTGTATATATTCATAACAATACGCAGAATATTCACAACCCTACCGTCTCGCGCACACAAGCATCATGACATATTCTCCATCACACACAAGATTGCCTACAGAGATGGGTCTTTAGGGCTTTTTGAGGAGCAGTGGGACTCTAATCTCAGCTCAAGAGGGAAGGAATTCCACGCAGAGGAACCATACAGAGGAGGGACCTCATGCCAAAGTGTTCTCAAGGAAGCGGGAGACTGATACGAGCTGGGCACCTGATCAACAGAACCACCGTGAAGATGTGTAGGGTGTCACACGTTCAGTGAGAAATGAGAGGGCTGACTGAGAATACGGTGGCAGATAATGACTACTTTGTAGCCAGCTTCGTCCTGCCCAGAGACGACTAGGGACACCATGACTTGAAATGCGTTTATTCTAAACTGTTGCAGTGATGTTCGTGCTTAATGGCCTTGCATAGCCTACAGAGGCTGATAGGCCGTAAAACGCCATCCATCCGTCCCGCCCAGACTTTCCGAGTACAATCCATGCAGATTTGGATGCTGAAGTTTCATACGGGTCTTTGCAAGTAGACCAGCAAGGAGAGAAATGCACAATTAGAGGTAAAGTATTAAAGAGCATGAGAGAGACAGCAGTTTGGTTAGCTGCTTTGTTGGCGAGGAAGGGATAGATCTGGCTAAGTCTGCGTAGCTGGAGATACAGGGTTTCGCAGAGGTTGCTGACATGCGACGCGAAGGAGAGGATGAGATCCATATGAACTCCCTGGTTGCTGGCCTTCAGGGAAAAGATTGGTCTGATTGTTCATTGATAGGGATTTGGTTCGTTCTTGATGAAGACCGAGACTAGTTCCAATCAGGAGAACATTTGTTGTCATGTCGTTCATCTGTAACATGTTTGCTCTCATCCAGACTGAGACGTCTTTTATGCACATGCTCTTGGAATGAGCTGCTGATGGGTAATTAGAAAAGATGGCGCTGTTATACAACTGCGAGTTGTCTGCAAAGAAACAGTATGAGACGTCAGACTTCCTGATAACAAAACTCAAAGGAAGGGTGTACATCGAGAATGGGACAGGCCCGATTACCGAACTCTGTGGGACACCACAGTTCAGGGGAGCCTGAACTGAGTGAATACAGTTAACGTTACGTGCCTGGGTCCTTCCTGACAACTACGGTCGGAACCAAGTCAGACCTCTACCACGGCAACCAAGAATGGTAGACAATCTCCTCAACATAGCGTAAATTTTAAATTTGTGAATGCCATACCAGTCAAATCAGAAAATTCACAGGAGATGCGACGTGATATCTGAATCTGTTCTGCCCTGAGCTCAGCCGAATCGATACAACAATTTCATATCCAAATCCATGATAGAGGATTTATGTGTCTTACTCGAGAGAAAAGCTTCACTGAAATCGAATAAAAAGCACAGTCATATTAACCTGTACCAAACAAAACTTCGCCACCCCATGCCTTCCTCATGGTACAAACACTTCCAGTCGTATTTTGACGACTCTTATCGAGACAGTCATTTACAAACATAGCATGGTTATTCAATGCAATTATTTCCAGCTGATTTTTGGTATCAAACTGAAATGCACGCTGCGTGTACCAGAGCAGCGCAGCCTGCAAAATGTGAATATAATGGACGCAACGAATGACGGCGCTTAGTTTTATCTGGCATACAAAAGAGAGAGACGTCATGTGATCACATGAAATGAGACTTTGAAGTACTGAGAGAGACTGTGTGGCGAGACAAACCAGGTAAATGGCTTCCACCCTATCAAGTTGGCCTTGCTGGACAGTGGGTCATGCCGCAGACCTTAGACAAGACACACACAGGGCAGTCAGAATTGCACAGGGCAACAACAAACAAGTGGGAAGAACTCTCTGGACGGTGAGAGACACAGAAAACGCTGCGCCACGTGCAGGACATAATGAAACACGCTGGACACTATGAAGCACGCTGGACACTATGAAACACGCTGGATACTATGAAACACGCTGGACACTTCGAAACACATTGGACACTATGAAATACGCTGGACACTATGAAACACGCTGGACACTTCGAAACACATTGGACACTATGAAATACGCTGGACACTATGAAACACGATGGACACTTCGAAACACGCTCTACACTACGAAACACGCTGGACACTATGAAACACGTTGGACACTATGAAACACGCTGGACACTTCGAAACACATTGGACACTATGAAACACGCTGGACACTATGAAACACGATGGACACTTCGAAACACGCTCTACACTATGAAACACGCTGGACACTATGAAACACGCTGGACACTATGAAACACGCTGGACACTTCGAAATACATTGGACACTTTGAAATACACTGGACACTACGAAAACCACCGGACTCTACGAAACACACTGGCCAATAAGAAACACGTTTTACACTGTGAAACACGCTGGACACTGCGAAACTCATTAAGCACTTCAAAATACACTGGACACTACGAGAGACACTGAACTTTACGAAACACAGTGACCAATACGAGACACGCTGGACAATATGACACACGCTGGACACTACGAAATACGACGCTGGACACTACGAAACACACAAGACACAGGATACTACGAAACACAAGGCACACTACCAAAAACACCGGTCATTACTAAACACGAAACACACAGGACAATTCGAAACACATAGAATATTATTAAACACGCAGGACACAACGGAACACAGTGGACATTTCTAAAGAAAGAGGTGCACGCAGGACCCTGAGAGACATACAGAACGCTGAGAAATACATAGGGCACTAAGAAATCAACAGGACATTGATAAATATTTTGAACACTACAAACACAGAACAGTTCGAAACATGTAGGACACAGAAATATGCAGGGCAGCGGCAGACACAAAGGGTGGTAAGAGACCCAGAGCAAAAACCGCACAGGATGATAGAAAATACACAGGTCAGTAGGAAACATTCAGCACAGTAAGAAATACACGGGCAAACATGCAGGAAAGTGGGAAACACAAGGCGGTATGAAACACACAAATCTGTTAGAAATACACGACCAATGGGATATACGCAGAACTGTATGAAACACTGGGAAGAAAAAGACGTACAAGGCAGTATGAAACATACAAGGCAATGACTGAGACATAGAGCATGAAGACACGCACAGGGCAGTAGGGGAAATTGTGGGGCAGCGAGAAAAATACAGGACAGTGTGGATAAACTCAGAACAGTGAGAAACAGAAATGCATAGACCATTGAGAACAATTCAAGGTGGTAAGAAATACAGAAATCAACTAGAAAAACATGGGACAGTGAGAAAGCGAATATACATGTATATTGACGAAGTCAGGATGGTGCGTGCGCGCTCACGCGCATGTGTGTGTGTGTGTGTGTGTGTGTGTGTGTGTGTGTGTTTGTGTTTGTGTGTGTTGTGTTTTCTTGTGTTGTGTTGTGTTGTGTCGTGTTTTGTTGTGTTGTGTTGTGTCGCGTTCTGTTGTGTTGTGTTCTGATTGACGATTATGCTGACATTTTAATGCAATGACACCGATATATCTTTACAAAGTCTGCGAGTGGAAGCGCATAGCTTCGAGCCAGCACTGATACAGAGACTAAATTCTGTTCTACATAGACTGCTGTCAAACACTGCGTCACACACTTTCGCAGTAGTTTATGAGTGATAACAAAACCCGCGTCATTCACGAAATGAAAAATGTGTATGCATACTGAGCTCCTGTGTATATGCATACTGAACTCCTGTGTATATGCATACTGAACTCCTGTGTATATGCATACTGAACTCCTGTGTATATGCATACTGAACTCCTGTGTATATGCATACTGAACTCCTGTGTATATGCATACTAAACTCCTGTGTATATGCATACTGAACTCCTGTGTATATGCATACTGAACTCCTGTGTACATGTATATGCATACTGAACTCTTGTGTATATGCATACTGAACTCCTGTGTATATGCATACTGAACTCCTGTGTACATGTATATGCATACTGAACTCCTGTGTACATATATATGCATTATGAACTCCTGTGTATATGCATACTGAGCTCCTGTGTATATGCATACTGAACTCCTGTGTACATATATATGCATACTGAACTCCTGTGTATACGCATACTGAACTCCTGTGTATATGCATACTGAACTCCTGTGCATATGCATACTGAACTCCTGTGTATATGCATACTGAACTCCTGTGTATATGCATACTAAACTCCTGTGTATATGCATACTGAGCTCCTGTGTATATGCATACTGAACTCCTGTGTATATGCATACTGAACTCCTGTGTATATGCATACTGAACTCCTGTGTATATGCATACTGAACTCCTGTGTATATGCATACTGAACTCCTGTGTATATGCATACTGAACTCCTGTGTATATGCATACTGAACTCCTGTGTATATGACTGCAGTGAATGAAGACGCTCACACATTCTCTCGTGCTCTAGAAAGTCTGCTTGACACTTCACGATTTATTCATCTGTTATTGAGACTACTGTCACACCATTGTTATTGAGACTACTGTCACATCTTTGTTATTGAGACTACTGTCACACCATTGTTATTGAGACTACTGTCACACCTTTGTTATTGAGACTACTGTCACACCATTGTTATTGAGACTGCTGTCACACCTTTGTTATTGAGACTGCTGTCACACCTTTGTTATTGAGACTACTGTCACACCTTTGTTATTGAGACTACTGTCACACCATTGTTATTGAGACTACTGTCACACCTTTGTTATTGAGACTACTGTCACACCATTGTTATTGAGACTACTGTCACACCTTTGTTATTGAGACTACTGTCACACCTTTGTTATTGAGACTACTGTCACACCTTTGTTATTGAGACTACTGTCACACCTTTGTTATTGAGACTACTGTCACACCTTTGTTATTGAGACTACTGTCACACCTTTGTTATTGAGACTACTGTCACACCTTTGTTATTGAGACTACTGTCACACAGTTGTTATTGAGACTACTGTCACACCTTTGTTATTGAAACTACTGTCACACCTTTGTTATTGAGACTACTGTCACACAGTTGTTATTGAGACTACTGTCACACCTTTGTTATTGAAACTACTGTCACACCTTTGTTATTGAAACTACTGTCACACCTTTGTTATTGAGACTACTGTCACACCTTTGTTATTGAGACTACTGTCACACCTTTGTTATTGAGACTACTGTCACACCTTTGTTATTGAAACTACTGTCACACCTTTGTTATTGAAACTACTGTCACACCTTTGTTATTGAAACTACTGTCACACCTTTGTTATTGAGACTACTGTCACACCTTTGTTATTGAGACTACTGTCACACCTTTGTTATTGAGACTACTGTCACACCTTTGTTATTGAGACTACTGTCACACCTTTGTTATTGAGACTGCTGTCACACCTTTGTTATTGAGACTACTGTCACACCTTTGTTATTGAGACTACTGTCACACCTTTGTTATTGAGACTACTGTCACACCTTTGTTATTGAGACTACTGTCACACCTTTGTTATTGAAACTACTGTCACACCTTTGTTATTGAGACTACTGTCACACCTTTGTTATTGAGACTACTGTCACACCTTTGTTATTGAGACTACTGTCACACCTTTGTTATTGAGACTACTGTCACACCTTTGTTATTGAGACTACTGTCACACCTTTGTTATTGAGACTACTGTCACACCTTTGTTATTGAAACTACTGTCACACCTTTGTTATTGAGACTACTGTCACACCTTTGTTATTGAGACTACTGTCACACCTTTGTTATTGAAACTACTGTCACACCTTTGTTATTGAGACTAATGTCACACCTTTGTTATTGAGACTACTGTCACACCTTTGTTATTGAGACTACTGTCACATCTTTGTTATTGAAACTACTGTCACACCTTTGTTATTGAGACTACTGTCACACCTTTGTTATTGAAACTACTGTCACACCTTTGTTATTGAGACTACTGTCACACCCGCATGCAAACGGAGAGACAGCCAGACATTCACCAAAGAGCATTTTTGTTAGAAACGATAGGAAATTGGAAACGCCTTCTATGTTAGACACCAAGGGTATGAACAAACAAACAAAAAGGTGACAGAACACGTGAATGCAAAAAGACGGAAATCACAAAAAAGCAGACGAGATATTCCACACCTTTTTTTCACAAGACGTCTTGCCAAGCTTAATAAAAGCCACCTACGTGTACATGGGGTAAGCTGTTTTTGACACAGAAACGTCCGATACTTAATTCATACTGAAAGAAAGTGTAATGGCTAGTAAGACTTCGTCAAAATGCGGCACTGTGTGGATCTTACTGACTCGTATACACGATGGTTCCCTTACCCTCTTCGCCTTTACGGAACAACTCCGGGCCACACGGCAAAAACTGAGCCCGAAAACTCAGCAGCCACACTTTCAAGGTGCAGCCCCTTTGACAGTCATCCTAGGGAAAAGTAGGTCCTCCAACGGCTGTTTACT
>JAWQFJ010003063.1:45000-55000 GCA_034096865.1 Theodoxus fluviatilis
GTTATTCGACTCTTACAAATCGCGTTGGAAAACGTGGTGGGTCAATTCTTACCCCCAACCCACAGGGAAAACTTGGTTGCCGAACTTGCGGGACCCCCTGTGGGTTGGGAGTAAAAATTGACCCACCGCGTTTTCCTACGCGATTCGTAAGAGTCGAATAACTGGAAAAATCGGGACTTGATAGTATTCTAACTAGATCCAGTGATTTTGAGATTAATTACCTTACACGGCCTACAATGGCTGATTTGCCGTAAACTTCAGTCATTCATTCGTTCATTCATTCCGGGGTCTCTGGGCCCACTCCAGTTGCTCCAAGCAGTCAAGACAGTTCCTGGGGACATCGGGACTGCATCCAGTCATTGAAACCCTATTTGTGACCTCCTTTTTACTGATTCAGGCAATGAGTCTGATCTTCACGCATTCTGTGAACCCGAGTCAGTAGTGACTCTGGCGCAGTTCGCAATGAATGCGTAATAGACTTGACCCTTTGCATTACAGCATTGCGCCAATAATAGTTCGTTCTGATACTTTTTTTCTCTCCACTTTCTACAGAAATCATTCAGATGTCAAAACATGTTTCCATTTCAACACAAACATTTTAAAATCGAATAAACGCTTGTTTATTGCCTCAACAAGCGTAAGTTTTGAGTTTCGTGCGAAATAGTCTTAGAACCACTTTAACGGCGTATGTCAGGGAGCAGATCGGCTATCCCACGAGCCTCTCGTGTGACCTCCTCATGCATATTCCGGACAGAATCGTTCCATCACGTGATATGAACTGCGCTAGAGACTCTTTCGCCGGCAGGCGAAGTCTCTAGTGGACTAGAATGATATTCACACTAATTAATTTGAGCTAAGACCACAGCTACGTGAAAATTTCCAATTTTCTAATGTTAAGGTTAACGGAAAAGTCCTAAGTTTGAAGGGTTTTTGATACAATATTCTATGATATTTTCACGAGCACAACAGCATTCTTGAAAATACCGACCACTGCAAAATAAGTGCAATAGCAAACATTTACCCGTCAGTTGATCGCACGACGCCTGCGTAGTACGATCCATTCTTAACGCAGTACGTCATACCAGTAACGTATTACACCACAAAATGCAAATCACGCGACTTTCTCCTCTTGTTCAGTACCACATTTTCGCTCATCTCAGCAAGAAAGAGAGACGAAAATAAAATCGTCTTTCAAACAAGACACCAAGCCTGAACATATTTTCATAGCTGTTTTGTTTCTTTATTAACAAAACTAGTACTTCTCCTTTACGCATGCTAAACAGTGCTTTCAAAGTACCGCTCCTGTCCTGTACTGCTGGAGAAAAGCGGCACACATGCGTGTGTTTTTATATGACTATTTCTATCCCTGAAGTGAAAAGAAACGAAACGCTTCCATTCTTGTACCTTGTGGGTGTCTACCCTCTCATTACCGAGAATTTGTGGAGTTCCATCGGCTCAGCTGAGACTCACATTTGGTGGCTGGGTTTGACCGCACCGCTGTGAAGAACTGACCATTCATTGTCCAGTCCATCTAAAGTCGATTCTAGAGGCTAGCGTCTTCAACACACTTCAGATCCTCAACCGTATTTCCGATTTTAAAGCTGTTTTCGCCGTTGGAAAGAGCATTGAAAGCACATTCACAATCCTTCACTAACCCAATATCGACAACAGAGGAGATAATCCTCACATTGTGGACATGAGTCAAACTTTGTGCATAGACCTCACAGGGACGAGAGTTCAGTCACCTACTGCAACTTGCTTGCGGTCTGACAAAAAACCAGGGAGACCGCACCCCCTACAGTGGGTTTACATCTTGCCTCGTTGTCTCCTGGCAGCCTTGCTCCACAGTGGGTCTATATCTTGCCTCGTTGTCTCCTGGCAGCCTTGCTCCACAGTGGGTCTATATCTTGCCTCGTTGTCTCCTGGCAGCCTTGCTCCTCAGTGGGTCTATATCTTGCCTCGTTGTCTCGTGGCAGCCTTGCTTCACAGTGGGTCTACATCTTGCCTCGTTGTCTCCTGGCAGCCTTGCTCCACAGTGGGTCTACATCTTGCCTCGTTGTCTCCTGACAGCCTTGCTCTACAGTGGGTTTACATCTTGCCTCGTTGTCTCCTGGCAGCCTCCACAGTGGGTCTATATCTTGCCTCGTTGTCTCCTGGCAGCCTTGCTCAACAGTGGGTCTATATCTTGCCTCGTCTCCTGGCAGCCTTGCTCCACAGTGGGTCTATATCTTGCCTCGTTGTCTCGTGGCAGCCTTGCTTCACAGTGGGTCTACATCTTGCCTCGTTGTCTCCTGGCAGCCTTGCTCCACAGTGGGTCTGCATCTTGCCTCGTTGTCTCCTGGCAGCCTTGCTCCACAGTGGGTCTATATCTTGCCTCGTCTCCTGGCAGCCTTGCTCCACAGTGGGTCTATATCTTGCCTCGTTGTCTCCTGGCAGCCTTGCTCCACAGTGGGTCTGCATCTTGTCTCGGTGTCTCCTGGCAGCCTTGCTCCACAGTGGGTCTGCATCTTGCCTCGGTGTCTCCTGGCAGCCTTGCTCCACAGTGGGTCTGCATCTTGCCTCGTTGTCTCCTGGCAGCCTTGCTCCACAGTGGGTCTATATCTTGCCTCGTTGTCTCCTGACAGCCTTGCTCCACAGTGGGTCTACATCTTGCCTCGTTGTCTCCTAGCAGCCTTGCTCCACAGTGGGTCTACATCTTGCCTCGTTGTCTCCTGGCAGCCTTGCTCCACAGTGGGTCTACATCTTGAATCGTCTCCTGGCAGCCTTGCTCCACAGTGGGTCTATATCTTGCCTCGTTGTCTCCTGGCAGCCACAGTGGGTCTACATCTTGCCTCGTTGTCTCCTGGCAGCCTTGCTCCACAGTGGTTCTATATCTTGCCTCGTTGTCTCCTGGCAGCCTTGCTCCACAGTGGGTCTACATCTTGCCTCGTCTCCTGGTAGCCTTGCTCCACAGTGGGTCTATATCTTGCCTCGTTGTCTCCTAGCAGCCTTGCTCCACAGTGGGTCTACATCTTGCCTCGTCTCCTGGCAGCCTTGCTCCACAGTGGGTCTATATCTTGCCTCGTTGTCTCCTGGCAGCCTTGCTCCACAGTGGGTCTGCATCTTGCCTCGTTGTCTCCTGGCAGCCTTGCTCCACAGTGGGTCTATATCTTGCCTCGTCTCCTGGCAGCCTTGCTCCACAGTGGGTCTATATTTTGCCTCGTTGTCTCATGGCAGCCTTGCTTCACAGTGGGTCTACATCTTGCCTCGTTGTCTCCTGGCAGCCTTGCTCCACAGTGGGTCTACATCTTGCCTCGTCTCCTGGCAGCCTTGCTCCACAGTGGGTCTACATCTTGCCTCGTTGTCTCCTGGCAGCCTTGCTCCACAGTGGGTCTATATCTTGCCTCGTTGTCTCCTGACAGCCTTGCTCCACAGTGGGTCTACATCTTGCCTCGTTGTCTCCTGACAGCCTTGCTCCACAGTGGGTCTATATCTTGCCTCGTTGTCTCCTAGCAGCCTTGCTCCACAGTGGGTCTGCATCTTGCCTCGTTGTCTCCTGGCAGCCTTGCTCCACAGTGGGTCTATATCTTGCCTCGTTGTCTCCTGGCAGCCTTGCTCCACAGTGGGTCTGCATCTTGCCTCGTTGTCTCCTGGCAGCCTTGCTCCACAGTGGGTCTATATCTTGCCTCGTTGCCTCCTGGCAGCCTTGCTCCACAGTGGGTCTACATCTTGCCTCGTTGTCTCCTGGCAGCCTTGCTCCACAGTGGGTCTGCATCTTGCCTCGTTGTCTCCTGGCAGCCTTGCTCCACAGTGGGTCTATATCTTGCCTCGTCTCCTGGCAGCCTTGCTCCACAGTGGGTCTATATCTTGCCTCGGTGTCTCCTGGCAGCCTTGCTCCACAGTGGGTCTGCATCTTGCCTCGGTGTCTCCTGGCAGCCTTGCTCCACAGTGGGTCTGCATCTTGCCTCGGTGTCTCCTGGCAGCCTTGCTCCACAGTGGGTCTGCATCTTGCCTCGTTGTCTCCTGGCAGCCTTGCTCCACAGTGGGTCTATATCTTGCCTCGTTGTCTCCTGGCAGCCTTGCTCCACAGTGGGTCTATATCTTGCCTCGTTGTCTCCTAGCAGCCTTGCTCCACAGTGGGTCTACATCTTGCCTCGTTGTCTCCTGGCAGCCTTGCTCCACAGTGGGTCTATATCTTGTCTCGTTGTCTCCTGGCAGCCTTGCTCCACAGTGGGTCTATATCTTGCCTCGTTGTCTCCTGGCAGCCTTGCTCCACAGTGGTTCTATATCTTGCCTCGTTGTCTCCTGGCAGCCTTGCTCCACAGTGGGTCTACATCTTGCCTCGTTGTGTCCTGGCAGCCTTGCTCCACAGTGGGTCTATATCTTGCCTCGTTGTCTCTTGGCAGCCTTGTTCCACAGTGGGTCTATATCTTGCCTCGTTGTCTCTTGGCAGCCTTACTCCACAGTGGGTCTACAACTTGCCTCGTTGTCTCCTGGCAGCCTTGCTCCACAGTGGATGTACATCTTGCCTCGTTGTCTCCTGACAGCCTTGCTCCACAGTGGGTCTATATCTTGCCTCGTTGTCTCTTGGCAGCCTTGCTCCACAGTGGGTCTACATCTTGCCTCGTTGTCTCCTGACAGCCTTGCTCCACAGTGGGTCTACATCTTGCCTCGTTGACTCCTGACAGCCTTGCTCCACAGTGGGTCTATATCTTGCCTCGTTGTCTCCTGGCAGCCTTGCTCCACAGTGGGTCTATATCTTGCCTCGTTGTCTCCTGGCAGCCTTGCTCCACAGTGGATGTACATCTTGCCTCGTCTCCTGGCAGCCTTGCTCCACAGTGGGTCTATATCTTGCCTCGTTGTCTCCTGACAGCCTTGCTCCACAGTGGGTCTACATCTTGCCTCGGTGTCTCCTGGCAGCCTTGCTCCACAGTGGGTCTATATCTTGCCTCGTTGTCTCCTGGCAGCCTTGCTCCACAGTGGTTCTATATCTTGCCTCGTTGCCTCCTGGCAGCCTTGCTCCACAGTGGGTCTACATCTTGCCTCGTTGTCTCCTAGCAGCCTTGCTCCACAGTGGGTCTGTATCTTGCCTCGTTGTCTCCTGGCAGCCTTGCTCCACAGTGGGTCTATATCTTGCCTCGTTGTCTCCTGGCAGCCTTGCTCCACAGTGGGTCTACATCTTGCCTCGTTGTCTCCTAGCAGCCTTGCTCCACAGTGGGTCTATATCTTGCCTCGTTGTCTCCTGGCAGCCTTGTTCCACAGTGGGTCTATATCTTGCCTCGTTGTCTCCTGGCAGCCTTGCTCCACAGTGGTTCTATATCTTGCCTCGTTGCCTCCTGGCAGCCTTGCTCCACAGTGGGTCTATATCTTGCCTCGTTGTCTCCTGGCAGCCTTGCTCCACAGTGGGTCTATATCTTGCCTCGTTGCCTCCTGGCAGCCTTGCTCCACAGTGGGTCTATATCTTGCCTCGTTGTCTCCTGGCAGCCTTGCTCCACAGTGGGTCTATATCTTGCCTCGGTGTCTCCTGGCAGCCTTGCTCCACAGTGGGTCTACATCTTGCCTCGTTGTCTCCTGACAGCCTTGCTCCACAGTGGGTCTACATCTTGCCTCGGTGTCTCCTGGCAGCCTTGCTCCACAGTGGGTCTACATCTTGCCTCGTTGTCTCCTGGCAGCCTTGCTCCACAGTGGGTCTACATCTTGCCTCGTTGTCTCCTGGCAGCCTGGCTCCACAGTGGGTCTGTATCTTGCCTCGGTGTCTCCTAGCAGCCTTGCTCCACAGTGGGTCTACATCTTGCCTCGTTGTCTCCTGGCAGCCTTGCTCCACAGTGGGTCTATATCTTGCCTCGTTGTCTCCTGGCAGCCTTGCTCCACAGTGGGTCTATATCTTGCCTCGTTGTCTCCTGGCAGCCTTGCTCCACAGTGGGTCTATATCTTGCCTCGGTGTCTCCTGGCAGCCTTGCTCCACAGTGGGTCTATATCTTGCCTCGTTGCCTCCTGGCAGCCTTGCTCCACAGTGGGTCTACATCTTGTCTCGGTGTCTCCTGGCAGCCTTGCTCCACAGTGGTTCTATATCTTGTCTCGTTGCCTCCTGGCAGCCTTGCTCCA
The DNA here is from genome assembly GCA_034096865.1 of Theodoxus fluviatilis. Taxonomy (NCBI): domain Eukaryota; kingdom Metazoa; phylum Mollusca; class Gastropoda; order Cycloneritida; family Neritidae; genus Theodoxus; species Theodoxus fluviatilis. Next base: position 51,085 of record JAWQFJ010003063.1, read on the forward strand.
CAGTGGGTCTACATCTTGCCTCGTTGTCTCCTGGCAGCCTTGCTCCACAGTGGATGTACATCTTGCCTCGTTGTCTCCTGACAGCCTTGCTCCACAGTGGGTCTATATCTTTCCTCGGTGTCTCCTGGCAGCCTTGCTCCACAGTGGGTCTATATCTTGCCTCGTTGTCTCCTGGCAGCCTTGCTCCACAGTGGATGTACATCTTGCCTCGTTGTCTCCTGACAGCCTTGCTCCACAGTGGGTCTATATCTTTCCTCGGTGTCTCCTGACAGCCTTGCTCCACAGTGGGTCTATATCTTGCCTCGTTGCCTCCTGGCAGCCTTGCTCCACAGTGGGTCTACATCTTGTCTCGGTGTCTCCTGGCAGCCTTGCTCCACAGTGGTTCTATATCTTGTCTCGTTGCCTCCTGGCAGCCTTGCTCCACAGTGGGTCTACATCTTGCCTCGTTGTCTCCTGGCAGCCTTGCTCCACAGTGGATGTACATCTTGCCTCGTTGTCTCCTGACAGCCTTGCTCCACAGTGGGTCTATATCTTTCCTCGGTGTCTCCTGACAGCCTTGCTCCACAGTGGGTCTATATCTTGCCTCGTTGTCTCCTGGCAGCCTTGCTCCACAGTGGGTTTACATCTTGCCTCGTTGTCTCCTGGCAGCCTTGCTCCACAGTGGGTCTATATCTTGCCTCGTTGTCTCCTGACAGCCTTGCTCCACAGTGGGTTTACATCTTGCCTCGTTGTCTCCTAGCAGCCTTGCTCCACAGTGGGTCTACATCTTGCCTCGTTGTCTCCTGACAGCCTTGCTCCACAGTGGGTCTACATCTTGCCTCGTTGTCTCCTGACAGCCTTGCTCCACAGTGGGTCTACATCTTGCCTCGTTGTCTCCTGACAGCCTTGCTCCACAGTGGGTCTACATCTTGCCTCGTTGTCTCCTGACAGCCTTGCTCCACAGTGGGTCTACATCTTGCCTCGTTGTCTCCTGACAGCCTTGCTCCACAGTGGGTCTACATCTTGCCTCGTTGTCTCCTGGTAGCCTTGCTCCACAGTGGGTCTACATTTTGCCTCGTTGTCTCCTGGCAGCCTTGCTCCACAAACCGCTGGCGTCATGTTTCCTCCTCAGTGTGCTTCTCAATGTTTCGCCCTCATTATAGACTTAGAGACCTGTCTAAGTATGGACGGTTTGAAGCCCGGTGTGAGACGACATTTCTTTTTTTTTGTGTGTGTTTGCTTGTTTGTTTGTCTGTTTGTTTGTTTTGTCGTTTTTGCTGCAGAGGTCTGATTTTTTCTTCCTCCATGAGGGATTCCAATTTTTCATAGTGGATTTATATATGTATTTATTTAGTTATCTATATATTTAATCTAATTTAATCTCATCTCATGTAAATGCATCTAATCTCATCTCATCTATCTAGTTATCTATCTATCTATAAATTGATCTATCTACTTGTGTGTATTTGTTCATTCGTTCATGTATTTGTTTATTTATATATTTATTATTTTTTCATATATTCATTCATTCATTTGTTCGTTCATTAATTTATTCATTCATTCGTCTAGCTTTCTACCTAACTACCTGCCTAGCCACCTACTTACCTACCTACCTGTCTGTCTGTCTGTCTGCCTGCCTACCTGCCTGTCTGTGTGTCTGTCTATCTTTATGCCTGCCTGCCTGCCTGCCTGCCTGTCTGTGTGTCTGTCTGTCTATCTTTCCGCCTGCCTGTCTGTCTGCCTGTCTGTCTGTTCGTTTATTTTGCTATTTGGTTTCTGTATTCGTTCATTTGTACGCTTTTTTGAATGCTTGTATTTTGCTCTTTTTTATATTTGCTAGTGTGTTTCAGGAACTACTTAAAATTATATCTTCTCTCTCGATCTAGTGTAGTCTATTGGGTAGACGTTTCCTTGTTACACAAAACTAGATTTACAAATGCGGTCTGTGGACTGGTCTTGTTGCAGTGATGCAGCCACTGAGCGACGGCGTACAGATAGACAACCTCTCCCCAAATGCCTACGTCAGTTACGGATGTGTTCCCAACAGAGTGGGTGTGGTAAGAACAGAATGCATGTACATGGATGTTGACTGCAGCAAGTGAAATGGTCATCAACAGTGCTAGTGTGGCCGCCCATCGCACCACGTGATTATGATGCTTACGTGGATAGAATAGATACGCACGGCCGTACGTGATCATGACGTGCATAGACGCTGTTACACTAGACACACGGACACCGACACACCCTCGCTGGCATATGCACTGCCTCGGATATGTCACGCACATCACTAAATCATGTTCACAACCGTCTTGGCGCGTGCACGCACGAACACACGCTCGAACACACGAACACGCACACACACACACGCACGCACGCACGCAAGTGTGCGCTCACGGACACACATATACACGCACGCACGCACGCACACACACACACATACATACACAGACACGCACACACACACACATACATACACAGACACGCACACACACACACATACATACACAGACACGCACACACACACACATACATACACAGACACGCACACACACACACATACATACACAGACACGCACACACACACACATACATACACAGACACGCACACACACACACATACATACACAGACACGCACACACACACACATACATACACAGACACGCACACACACACACATACATACACAGACACGCACACACACACACATACATACACAGACACGCACACACACACACATACATACACAGACACGCACACACACACACATACATACACAGACACGCACACACACACATACATACACAGACACGCACACACACACACATACATACACAGACACGCACACACACACACATACATACACAGACACGCACACACACACACATACATACACAGACACGCACACACACACACATACATACACAGACACGCACACACACACACATACATACACAGACACGCACACACACACACATACATACACAGACACGCACACACACACACATACATACACAGACACGCACACACACACACATACATACACAGACACGCACACACACACACATACATACACAGACACGCACACACACACACATACATACACAGACACGCACACACACACATACATACACAGACACGCACACACACACACATACATACACAGACACGCACACACACACACATACATACACAGACACGCACACACACACACATACATACACAGACACGCACACACACACACATACATACACAGACACGCACACACACACATACATACACAGACACGCACACACACACACATACATACACAGACACGCACACACACACACATACATACACAGACACGCACACACACACACATACATACACAGACACGCACACACACACACATACATACACAGACACGCACACACACACACATACATACACAGACACGCACACACACACACATACATACACAGACACGCACACACACACACATACATACACAGACACGCACACACACACACATACATACACAGACACGCACACACACACACATACATACACACACGCACACACACACACATACATACACAGACACGCACACACACACACATACATACACAGACACGCACACACACACACACATACACAGACACGCACACACACACACATACATACACAGACACGCACACACACACACATACATACACAGACACGCACACACACACACACATACACAGACACGCACACACACACACATACATACACAGACACGCACACACACACACATACACAGACACGCACACACACACACATACATACACAGACACGCACACACACACACATACATACACAGACACGCACACACACACACATACATACACAGACACGCACACACACACACATACACAGACACGCACACACACACACATACATACACAGACACGCACA